>CM037786.1:2113014-2163014 GCA_021229015.1 Solen grandis
CCCTCAAATGGGCCCAGACCCCATTCCCCCAAAAGTGAAAAAAAACACTGTGTGGAGTCAGAGGAAGCTTAATCTTTCAGTTAACTTAGGATTCAACCATCAAGACATGCCAGAAGAGTGTGCATGTGAACAGTGCATCTAAAAGCACTTGTACAGAACTTATCTTTTCAAAACGTTTGTATCTAATGAGGAATGATAAGCATTTGATTCAATCCTTTACCACACAGACTCATTTTGATGCATTGGCAAACAGAGCAGTCACCCATTTCAGGCAGCTCCTTCCAAGCGATGTCTGATCAGGGTCTCCTCTGATTGCTTATACAATATTGTAGCTCAGATTTTACACCGTCTGCATGTAAAAAAAAATCAATTATTTCAAGTACAATTTTAATGTTCGAAGAACTGATATTCATCAAGACATGAATACATACATGAATATTAATAAAATAAAGGATTAACATATATGGTGATGTTATAGTGCAATTAAAACCTGTAAGATCATTTACGTATGAATCCAGGCTTTATATATATATATTAACAAGAATGTTCTTTGGAACACATCTGTCACCTACTGAAGTATGACAGACAAATGGACGGACAGACGACGGAAACATGATTCCTATGTGTCACCTCTGTTTAAAGCAGGTGACACAAAAACTGCACAAAACTGAAACTTTATCAAGAATTCCTCATCAATATGTTTCTTTTGTTGCTGTTTCTGACTGCAGTCACCTTGAAGATTTGTTAAAATTGATTTAATGGATGCTTGACACTTACAATGCTTTTGGCACTAATGTGCTGCCTTAACAATCAGTGCAGACCAAGATATGCCTGCACATCCATGCAGTTTGATCATGGTCTGCTATTCAGTCAATAAATTTTAATGCAAGTACCCACATTAACAACTAATGGTACAGTCTGAAATGAAGACAGGACAAGTCCAATTAAGAAATTTAGCATGGTAATGGGGTGGAGAAATAGAATAGAGCAAGTTATAAACTAAGTATTGACAGACACCTACTTGAGCATTGTTAAGCTAAGGCATCAAAGGAGATACCCTAATATAGTAACTGTCAAAATGCCAGAAATAGGTACTTTAAGCAATGCTTGGCACTATCAAAGTGAAACTTAGCATAGGACATTGAATTTCCCATGGAAGCTTTAAAACTTCTTAGATTAATTTGTATTGATTTAAGAATTTCTGGTTGAGAAATGAACCTCTTTTAAATCTTAAATTAAGATTTGTACCGGCAGAAGTAAAAACAAAAGCTTGTCAGTTTGGTTTTCCCACAATTCCATTGGGAATCGTTCCGAGAGAAAAGGCTGTTAAAAACTTCACGATTGTAATCGCCTTAGGACGTGCAGTGTCTTCAAATAAATGCAAAACAATAAAACTATATTCAATACAATCCATTTTGCTCTAGCATTAAACAAGTCAATTCTTGTCTTTCAAAAATTGCTTGGTTTACGTTAAATAGCTTTGCTCTAGTATTTTCCCCTCTCTTCCGACATTTTGATCAATAGCCCTTGGTTCCAGGATTTGTTTCGCTTGATTTAATATTTGTTTCCTAACTGATAGTTCCCACTTCAAGTAGAATCGGTATGTTAAACATCACAAGAAAAGCTATAAAGTAATTCTAAGGAAGCAGATGTATATATGTATATTCTGTCCTAGGTTTGGAATCAATTGATTTCTCACACAGTACCTTCTCCAAGAAGGCATTACTTGCTTTCTTTCCTGTGAAAAATGCTCAGAAATACTTCATCCTGGACAAAGTAAGTTACAGTTATATTGCACCATAGAAATCCACTGGGGAAATTTCTGGAGTGATTCAATCCTTGATATATATATATATATACATACAGTTTAGAAAATGTTTCACTTGCCTAAATTATCCCTTGACGTAATAAATCAAGTCACAATGACTTCATCTTAGACTAAATCAAAATGTTCCGAAAGTAACCCCATTAAACCATACTACTTCTGTAAGAAGATTATTGACATTTTGGTCCAAAGGGTTCAAAGTTTGTCACCTTGACAAGTTCTTCTCCCCGTGACCTTGACCTATCCCCTCCCAAAATTTCTCTAAAGTGCTAAGGAACTGACTCTAATTCTATCAGCCATACTAATTTGTCTTAGCGTTTAATAGCACTTCGTATTTAGGGGCTAATTTCATCATTCTTGATTCTCTTTTGAAAATTATATACCAGGCACGTAAACCATTAATTTAGGGGTCTGTTCACAAAATGAGCAAGGGTATCACACCCGGACTCCCTTGTTTCCAACTACTGTCTTTTCTGAATGCTGTCTCCTAAAGCCAAAAAAAAGTTCAATTTCTGGTCTCCAGCAAATAAAAATGAGGGTCGGTAGGTCGAGATTTTATTTTCTTTTATTTATTTTTTTACATGAGAAAGGTAAAACAAAGGATTTTTTTTTTAAGGCGGAAAGGTAAAAAAATTTTTAGGGTCACGATGCTAAAAAAAGAGGGTTGGTCGGTTGACCAGAAACGGAACTTTTTTTTTTTGGCCTAAGCAAAACAAACAATACTGCACTCAGGGTTTTCCGTGACCACCACAAGGTATAAACATGGCCATAATGATTAATAAATGAATGCTAGCCATTAATATGGAGGAATAAGAAGTACCAAATATTTAATTTCTTAACAAATAGTGTCTTGTTAGTCCTGTACTTGAATATATTGTAAAACAGGAATGTGTTTCAACAAAATTGAAGAATTTAAGTATAACTTACGGTTAAGTTTTACAGATGGAATTCAAGTCAGGGGCTGCATTTACAAAACTTCTCAAGATTGGCTTGTGCTTTTGTAAAATTGTATAAACCCTTTGTTTTCTAAAATATCTTACTCTCAAACCAAACTGCTTATTTGCCAGAAGAAAGGAACAAATATCTATCATTATTGGCATTTTATCAAAATTTAGGAATGATAAAGTAGAAATACTCTCTATCAAAAATAATAGATAACAAACTTTTGACTTTTTTCATCATTCTCACAAGCCTATGTTTGAGCTGCTGTGTTGAGTGTTTAGATCATCCTATCTATAATAAGGTCATCGTGAATTTGATCCGTATCTGCGCCATAACAAAGACCTTGAAAATGAAACTGGCAATTGTCTCCCACATGCTTGGAGCTTAGAACATAAAGGTTACTGGTAAACCCTTTCCCTCATAGAGGAAACCATGAAAAGACCTATACGAACAGCATAAAACCAGATCAGCCTGCAAGTAAGGCTAATCAGGTTTTATGCTGTTCGCTGCTCCTCAGTGGTCTGGAAATGAGGATTTTGTAATTAAATTTGGTAAGGTTTAACAGTGGTTTTCTGCAGATCAGGCTTTATGTGATACCTGTTGAGTGCGTCAGAATGAGTCTATATGAGGGAAAGGGTTAAAAGACGGATTTACTATATCAGGATAATGATCATGCCACTTGTCTATGGCATGATATTGATACCACAGCAAAACAGCACCTTATTTGCTCCATGTAGACCAAAAGCTCTCAAAAAACTGAAATACTATCGGTGGGACGTCAAACACAAGCAAACAAACTGACGACAAGATTTTTCAGACCACCAGTGCGTATCAAAGCTGCACTACTGGCAGTAAGACAGATTGCATACTTGGTAGAATCAATATGGTAGCTAAAGGACATCAAGCGTTGCTGAGCTTTAAACAACAATAAATCACTCATCTCGCAGGAAATAACATTCATATTACCATCCAACAAATAACTTATTGATATGTCTATAATAAACTATATAAATTCCTATCTATACATTAAACCACTGGGGACAGAAATCACCAGATACCTACCCTATTCAAAGCAGAAGATCTCTTTGTAAGTGCCAGTCCATTAAAGTCAGCCAAAATATTTTTTTCAATGCGCTAAAATTGGTGCCAATTTTTTGAATTCCCGGCCACAGTTAAATGATGAGTACCCAAATCAGCTAGGCTATCTAATGAACAATCAGCCCTCCTAATTGGTAATGATATGCAATTTGATTATACAAATTAAACAAAATAAAATCTAAACCTGCACTTGAATGCACTTAAACTGACCTGGAAATTAATACAAGGCACATCGCTATTGCTTTTTGAGCAGTGAGTATTGCTTTACAAAATCCCCGCTGACAAAAGTGTGGTATTATATAGCATTGAGATGGTATCATCCAAAACAGATTGATATTGTGTTATTAAATGAAAACTAAAAAAAGGCCACCTACCGACCTACATTAGACTCTATATACAGCCATGTACTATCAATTTAAAGCTGGCCTAATTGCTTGAAATATAAACATATCTTCTTTATCTATTTTTGATCTTCTTTCTCTGTCTATCTCTTTTTCTGCCTAATCTCTATCTCTCCTCCTTCATTTGGCTATCTATTCTCTTTTTTTCTCTCTGTCTATCTCTAAATTGGCTCATTTCTCTCTCTCTCTCTTTGTCACATTCTCTCTTTTTCAAATACATAATAATACACTAGTCATTCAAATTTCTATTTCATACATTTTCAGTCCCACTTCCATACAGTCCCTCCCCCATCCAACTTATCCAAACCCCGGCAAAAGACTACATCTTTCTTCTCATTGTTTAAAAACATTTAATTATTTCAAACAATATGACCCAAACCTCTTCCTACCAGTTAAAAATATACCTCACATAAGCTTAAACTCAGCATGTTCCACCCATAAACCGATAAAAATCTTGTACGGCGATATATGAAACATTCCTATCCCTGCATGATCCACCCTTTAACCAAGCACCTCCACCATAGAAATACTCAGGAAATACTGAATGCCTAACATCCCATTAAAAGAGAAATTATTACCAGTTATGTTTAATTTTAATGCTGTTTCCAATACATAAAGTACACTCATTTTAACTTCCACCATTTATTTCATCAAAAAGCTGTGTAAGTCAAAAAGTTTTGACAGCTTTATTTTCTTTTTTCTCCGCCAACAAGAAGCTATCAAATTAACAGCTTAATACATGTATTTTTTCCTTGTTTTTTGTTATATGCAACAAAATGAAATATCAGAAGCAAAAAAGAAAGTGTTAAAAACAGGGGAGTTGGGGAAACAACCTAGGTTATTAGTAAAACTATGCATTTATCACACAAACAGAAAAAAGCAAAACTAATTTCAAGCTATTAATGTAAGTGGTATTTTAATCGATTTCTTCTTTTCGGGGGATAGTTTTTTTTATATCTCAAGTTAAAATAAAGACTGTTAAACAATACATGAAAGGAATGAACTTCTGAATTTCGTCAGATGATGAATCTCAAATTCTTAAAAAGATTCTCATGAAGAAAACAAAAACATATCTCTTACAGCCTTATATTACAGTTGAAAAAAATGGCATAATAAGGATTCAAACCCACAACTCTGAAGAGCACAATAATCTGACCAAGTCCATACATGTATACACAGCTTTGTTTAACCAAGGCTTTCTGAGTGCTTATCATGTCTAAGTAGCCTGGGAACGAATACACAAAAATTAACACATAATTTGTTCAACACCTTGATTATCCTAGCACTTTAAAACACAGCTAATGCGCTTTTGGACAGAGCATCAAAATCATTAACTTCTGCATGAAAAGGTGTTAACAAAACAACAAAACCTGCAGTTTCCCATCGTGAATTAAGACATTATATACCTGCACAAGGTGATCATTTTTATATGACCGCGGAAACTACAATGGTAAGGAAAGGATAAATACCTGTCATGTGATTGACGACTTGTGATTATGTTTTGCCGATGTTATTTGACAGTGCACTGCAGATAAAATAATTATTCATCACGTATCACAGCCTCAGCCATACGACTGCATCGAAAAGATTTGAGGGGAAAAAAAAGTGATGAAGGCTGAAGATTTTATAGTTTCGCACCTACAATGTGTATCTATCTCTCACTGGTGGGCCAAGAAAGCTAACTGGCATTTTAACTTTTCAGATCTGTATACGTAAAACCCTTTAAGGACTGCAGGGTTCTATCAAGAAATCTGATAACGTAGCTTGTTTTTCATCTTTTACCTCCATGTTTCGTCTGTTATTGTGTCGTCTGCTATCACTACCTCCTTCTAATTTACGCCAGCATTGTATGAAATACCTATTCCAACTATTCACTTCTTTCACGTTTTAATCTCTTTATTTCAAATGTATTGATTTTCGTTATCACTTTTTTAAGTTTCAAAGTCTGCTTTTTTGTGGTGTTAAAAGATTAGAGATTAAATTCCTTTCAAAAGGAATTTCATTCAGTTAAAATGTTCTTGTTTAAGAAGAGAAAACTGTAACATACAAGAAAGGACATGCAAATAAGCTTTTTTACGGGGCATCAAAAGGACATACAAAACCATTCACTGTAATGAAACAAAGGGACTTTTTCATATCCATGAAAGAAAGGGAAAGGTGTGAAAGGTGAGAAAATAATGAAACGAAAGCGTTCAGTATGAAAATGTGGACTTCAGGAGGAATGCTCAAAATCATTCAGCTAATATACTATATATTTCTACACTGAATTATACTTCTATACTTGATTTTAGAGTTTTTTTGCATTAGTTCCTATGTCATAATGCCCATCATTTTAGAATCTGTCTGTCTGTCTGTCTTATTCTCTTGCATCAAACTTCTTTTTTTTCATAATTATATTAAGTCTAAGTACCTCTTTCTCTCTCTCTCTCTCTTTCTCTCTAATATGCTCTTGCATCACACATAAGTTTTTAATGATTATTAAGTCTGAAATTTCCATTTCTCTCTCTCTCTCTCTCTCTCTCTCTCTCTCTCTCTCTCTTATTTTCTTGCATTACACTTTCCATTTTTAAGAATTATTAATTTCAAATATCTTTATCAGATCTCTCTCACTTTCTCCTTCATTTTTCTATCATCAAATCAGACAACATCTATCTAGTTCCAAAGGACATTTCTCTTGTACTTTTATTCACTCATTTCTTTCCCTAATTGCCAAAAGTCCCTAACTTAATCCAAAACTTATAACTGTAAACTCAAAGATAAGACAGTTTACTGCTAACTCCACCCACTTTGATAAGCTTGATAACATTTTAGACACAAAACAAGATAACAAAATTGAAAGTAGCACGGTCCCTCTAAAAACAAAACTGCAACGGAATGCAATGTGTTACGTTAAATGAAGATAACACTTTAGTGGGCCAGTTTTTTGTTTTCTCAAATGGGTTGCATGACAAAAAGTTAAATAATCAGCAGACTTTTTATTCTGAATTTTTGTTTGGGGATACATAAATCATGTTGCTAGACAAGAAACACATTTCACCCTTTTCTGCAGGATTTTGATAATGTACAAAAGGAAAGAAGATAGGATACACTATGACAGTAAAGCATGACAGATTCTCGCATTCTTCCCCGTCAGTCAGTTTGTCTTTGTTATCTATCACTATTGAAAATCTCATGTCTAAAATTAGGCACTTTGCAATTGTCAATCTTGTAAGATATGAATTTGCCTGTAGTTTTTTTTTTTTATATAAATTTTAAAGGCCACACTCAAATGATGTTTCCAAATATTTGAAATAATCATTATATTCATCACAAATTCCACCGTCATCATCATCATCATCATCATCATCATCATTATCATCATTATTATCATCTTCATCATCATCATCATTAGAATGAACTACACTTTCAAAAAGGAAAAGACATGAATATTTTTCATATCACTGATATTATTTTCATCAACATTCTTCTGAGTGATCTTTTTTATGAGCCCTAAATTTCCTAATTTCCTTGTAACATAACAAGTACAAAACCTTACGTAAGAACATCGAAAAAAAATTTCATCAGCAAACCGTCAATAATATTCCTAACAACCGGAGCCGGATTCTCCCAACCGCATCATACCCTTGGCACCACTGGAGGAGTTTCGGCAAAGTTGACTGTGATTGCGCTCTATCAAGTATCATTAGCTGCCTTCCTAATGTTTTTCTTTGCCTTTCGAGAAAGAATCTCCAACTATTCTCTATCGTATAATGAAATCACAGTCTAACTCCAAATGATAGAATAAAAATATTCCAAGAGGAAATAAGGTTTTTCATTTCAAATAGCAATTTTGTGTCAGTTTCTCTACAATTTTATATTCATCAAAGTAAATTTTTATGTATTCTATGACTGAAAACAAAAGGGTAATAAAAAAAAAATAGTCTCTGAATTAACCATATTTTGGAGAGAGAGAAGGGGCGTAGGTCAAATTCTTATCTCTTTCATCAAGGCTACTAGACAAACTCATCAGTTTTAAAGGTCATCTAAGCAGCTTTATCATCATTTTAAGGGAAATGTTCTACATCAGTCAAGATGATCATCATCATGGTAATTATCACTATCAGTTTCATTACTACCACCACCATCATCACCATCATCATCATCATGGTTATTATCACTATCAGTTTCATTACTACCACCACCATCGTCATCATCATCATCATCATGGTAATTATCACTATCAGTTTCATTACCATCATCATCATCATCATCATCATGGTAATTATCACTATCAGTTTCATTACTACCACCACCATCATCATCATCATCATCATGGTAATTATCACTATCAGTTTCATTACTACCACCACCATCATCATCATCATCATCATCGGTAATTATCACTATCAGTTTCATTACTACAACCATCATCATCATCATCATGGTAATTATCACTATCAGTTTCATTACTACCACCACCACATCATCATCATCATGGTAATTATCACTATCATTTTCACAACCACCACCACCACCACCACCACCATCATCATCATGGTAATCATCACTATCATGATAACCAACACCATCCCATCATCATCATAACCATCAACATCATCACCATTATCATCATCATCATTATCCTCCTCTTCATTATCATTATTGTCAGTATCATCTTCATTATGACCTCACATAACCTTTTCTAATGAAGCTAGTGATATATACATATTAATGTCATTGATTATATAAATATAGTCCATCCCAATCGTAAGTGTCTAAAGATCCTCCCCACTACCCTGTTTTGTGACTGATATGCCCGTAAAATCTGACTTTTAACTACTCTGACTGTGTGAGCATTGAAACAGGAGTTTTACTGCAGGAGGCACACCCTCTCTGGTGATAAATGACAAACTTTCTGACAGTTTACATGGTTATGATTGCAGGAATGCTACAGAGAAAATGTGTAGGTTGGATAACTACTGGAATACCAAACAAATATATAGATCTGATTAGATGACGGTTTCATTTTCCAACAGTGTTCTCACTGATTTGATAATGAACACAATGCCACCATCATGATCATCATCATCATCATCAATCTCATCATCTATGACAGGAACTGAAATTCAAAATTACGTTTAAAACATAATATGATGTCCAAACAGTAATTTCTTTATAAACATAATTTCTGAACATTATTAAATAGTAATTTACTTAACTCTAAATGGTATAATTGTAAAATAATATTTTTTCATTTGCCATGCAGACTGTGTAGAATCACACCTACAATATATTGAATGAGCAAACAGAGGAAACCCTGAACTGTCTATTTTGGGTCTAATGGGATCCTCCACTGGACCTCTGCTCTGTAAGCAGTTTGACTTTGAATCAAACAAAGTACTTCCTATCACTAATGTTGACCGTTAGGGATGTTTTCCAACCTATTTTAATCAAAGTAAGACTGGTTCACTAACAGTTTATGTAATCAGTACTTGCATTATCTTTAAGTAAATTTGTACAGTTCAGTTGAGTACAGAGAGGGTAACCCTACTTTGGACTGGTTTAAACACTAAGTGATTAAGATCATTCATTCAAAGTACTTGAATCCACTCTGATATCAACTCAAAAATGACAAATATTCAAAATTATTTTAACGTCATCTGGATATTGCGTCAAAATAGTAACAAATTAATGAGAATATGAGAATACTGATGCTAAAATCATCGCCATTTTTCTTTGTGGCAAAATACATTATTCCTAAATATCGTAAGAGATTCACTTTAAGCACACAATTTTGTTATTGCACAAATATTCCAGTTCAAAGAAAATAAATAAATGAACAAGATGGGTAACATAAGCACAATACTGAACATATTTCCTATTCAGGTTATTGTTGTCAGTCCACTGTATGAGGTTTAACCAGCACCTATCTACCACAATCCGAGAGACGATGGACTGGGACTCGAACACACAGCAGGAAGGAACCAGGAACCAAGTGATATTTAGTTAGCTTCTTTCACTATTCAGCCATGGAGAACCTAATCATATCCACTTTAAATATGCATTTTGTATTCAAACAATTTCTAGCTACAGGGCTAAATATTTAACCCTTACCATGCTAAATTTCTTAACCCTTTCCCTCATATAGACTCATTTTGACGCACTCAATAAGTATCACATAAAGCCTGATCTGCAGAAAACCACAGTTAAACCTTACCAAATTTAATTATAAAGTCCTCATTTCCAGACCACTGAGGAGCAGCGAACGCATAAAACCTGATCTTTACGTTTGATGTAAATTATAAGACCGCTGATCAAGTTTTATGCTGTTCGCTGCTCCTCAGTGGTCTAAAAATGAGGATTTTGTAATTAAATTTGGTAAGGTTTAACTGTGGTTTTCTGCAGATCAGGCTTTATGTGGTACCTATTGAGTGCGTCAAAATGAGTCTATATGAGGGAAAGGGGTAACTTAACCTAACCTTTTTTCTAAAATATTTATAAAATAATTATTTTATTTCCAGGTTAAGAAAGGCACTAAAATAAACTCTAACATCATTTTAATTGCAGTTCTGAAGCAATCATTCCAAGAATGCTCAATCTGCATCTCATTTGCATATTGATTTAATAAAAGAAAAAGTTGTTCAAGCATTTATAGCAGATGTGCCTCAATCTTTTCTTGACAGCAATTGGCCATATTCTTGTACTTTCAGCCCAATAAAGTGACAGAAATGCTATGATTTCTGATAGTTATCGCTTCTAGAAGAAGTTAATCGGAATTTATCTAATTTAGCTACAGCTTTTGGTATTTTCATTTATATCATTGTTTGTTTTGTTTCTGTTCATACATCGAGGGCTCAGCGCAAAAGAGTCTCAACTTATTCTTTGATACATATAAGTAACAACATTTTTTTTGCACTGAGCCAATAATATGTTTTACCCCTTAACCCTTGACCTCATAAACTCGTTTTGACACACTGGCAAAGAGAGCAGACTCAAGAGCTGTCTGATCAGGGTCTACTTTGTCTGCTCATGTAATATTGCAGCTTAGATTCTATACACAGTCAGTAGAATGAAGAAAAATCCATTGTTTTTTATACCATTAAAGTTCATTCAATTGATATTTTTATCAAGCCACAAATATTCATGAGGATAAGGTTTGCTATATATATATATATATATATATGAGCTTTTTTATTTTAGTACTGAATTAACTTCCACATTTTCCATCTTTTGATCATAAATATTTCCTGTAAACAATTGCCTCAATTGGGAAAGAAAGACAATATTTATCTACACTCAAGTCATTCTTGAAAAAAGGGGCAACAAAAAGTCATTATTACAACAGGAAAATTACTGCATTATTGAAAAGAATGCATTTTATTGACACTGCAGAATCACAAATAATATTTCTTCCATTGAAAGTCAGAAGGGGTTATCAGCATATGCAAAAGGAAGGCTGATAGCCCCTTCTGGCTTTCATTGTTCAAAGTTTACTCAAAATCTGATACACCTAAACAAGTCAAATATCAAGTGTTCGGAAATATTTACTTAACCCCAAATCTTTCAATGATTATTTTCCTTTTGCTACATCAAAAGCCCGTGTGACATCATACCCTGAACAGTGAACAAATTTGTTCAGACTGAAGTCCAATTGTTTTATGGAAACGTTTCCTCAGAATAGCAGATACCTGTCTACTGAAGGCTGAGTGAATAAAACATAAAACATTATAACTCTTAGAAGCAAATACCCATCTACTATGGTCAATCATAAAAGCATCTGAAACTAATGAAAACATAACCCTGGCCTGTTTCAACATTACCTCTAAAAGGTGAATTCCCATATACAAACGCCAATTATAATTGTGCTTGAAACTGATTTCAACATTAGATTTCAACATTACCCCTGCCTGAGAGTGTTTCAACATTATACTACCTAAAAGTGTTTCAACATTATACTGCCTAAAGCTATTTCAACATTATTCCTTCCGGAAACTGATTTCAACATTGCATCTGTGTAAAACTGATTCCAAAATTACTGAAAGTGATCTGCATTGGATAAATATCATCGGGAACAGAATTCACAGTCAAGTGAATTAACAGATTAAAATGCACCTGAATAAACTATAATCCCAGCTTACTACATTGCATGACTCATTCAATTAAAACATGAATAATTTATGAAACAGAAAATATAACCGTGGAAGGAGCAAGTGGAGTACATTTATTTCCTGGTATGCCCACCTTTTCACACAAACTCCAAACAATCTAATTTAAAAAAAAAAAAAAAATCATGCATCTCTGACTTAATTACTCTCGACACTTTATTTCTACCTGAAAGCAACTTTGAACAATAACATGCCCAACTATTAAAAGGTCACCCGGGGACAATGGAGCACAGGCCATAACTTATACAGGAACCATAAACTGTCAGGCCTTGGCTGAAGGCTGGACAACTAATCTGAATTACTCACGGCCAGGATTAGGCCTTGTCAAATGCTCAATGATCCTGATATGATTCCTTGACCACTAGGGGGCAGCAGTTGATGGTAGCTTGTGAAAAGAACAGCTTGATGTATTTTTTTTTTTTTTTTTAGGTTTTTCTTTGTCACTCTCTAGACTCTGACTGTTCTTCATACTACTATGAAGTACTGCCTAAAAGTGATGGCAAACCCCACATGTAAGCACTAGGTCCTTGGGGAGGCAAAAGTTCCAGCTGCATAAACAGAGGGTTGTGAGTCTGATCCCTGCGCAGCTGGCTGCAATATACCAATATCTGTAAAAATGGTAAGTATTGATGCTTTGTGCTCAGCAAGACCTGCATGGTTGGCCCCGTGTCAGGGTGACAGGGTGTCAAAGGTATCATGCAACTTGTCTATAGTATAATATTACAATGTGGCCGCCCAATATCAGGGTTGGAATTTAAGCTCAAATACTTGCTAAGTGCGAATGGAAATTTATAAATGTGAGTTACAATTTCAGGTACTTGCTTTTTTTTTGCAAGTGGAAATAAGTGTGGCTAATGTTGAGTTAATTAGAACTATGATCCAAAGCCTGCAGTTACAAGATGGTGGGTATCTGGAGAGAGGCAGAAAGACCCACCACCCTGCCATATGGGGCCCAAACCTAGAATCACATGGTCAGTTTGTTTTTCACTGTATGCTATGGTTCATAGTTTTGCACTGTGTCACTAAAACTGACATTTGACTCTTTACAACAAAAGAATTTAAAACTTTAAAATTGCAAGTTGATTTTTCATTTAGCAAGTAAAAAAAATACTACTTGCTAAAAATAGCAAGTGCCAAATCTGGCTAAATTCAAACACTGAATATCTGTCTCATGTAGACACAAATTCCCCAAAGACAACAATGCTGTTGTTAAGAATGAAACCCAAGCAATCAGACATATCATATATACCAGGCAAGCTGATCAAGGACCTACCCTGACCTCTCAGAAAGTTACTGGGTTTTAATCCCCGAACCCTCTGATTCAGATCCTTAATCCTACCTCTAGAACATGACGCCCTATGTTACTGTATAGTTCATTCCTGTGAAATGATTACCTATCACTGATAGTCAGTAAAACTGTACCATTCAGTACTTTCAACTGTGGACCTGTACCATATAAACCCTTATTAATGCCCCAGGGGTTTGGCAATATTCCATCATTACACAAAGGTAGTAAAACCAACCTTTAAATTGGGGTTATACAGTCTGCCTTAATTGTTAATCATATAACCTTATTAAAATTTACACCAAACTGTGTATACCAGTACTTCAGTTGAGTTTGCGCTTAACTCATGCCAATCTATGCGCTTCATCATTACGTAACTTTAAAATGATCATCAATTTAAAAAAAAAACTGCTTTAAACTTTAAAAGCAATACATTTTAAGTAAATACATCACTTTTCTATAACAAACCAGATTTCCCATCCATTTTATACATACAGATACCTCTATAATTATGAAACCATACCCCAAATGTAAAAATGGAGTAAATTTTAGATGGCCCACGTTGGAGCTGCACAAAATTACATGTATCATATCTCTATAGAAAAACAGGGATAAACGGTAATGACATAATCTTTTTCTCCTCCCTCTATGAAGAGTAACAGTTGCCCAGTATTAGATTTCACCCAGCTTGAAATCTCTCCCTTTTATCTGTGCACAAAAATGCAGCAACAATGACAAGGACTCCTCTCTTACTCTCCCTCCAAACTTGACAGGTATGGCAAGGGAAAAGTTTCACTGCTCCACTCGACTGCAGCATAAAACTGCGCACATTGTACAGATTATAAATGCAACACCTCTGACGTTGATGAGAACAAAAAAACAGAAAATGCCAGTTTTTTCCGATTATTTTGCCAGGGTGATTTCAGATAGAATGTTCCAAAGCTCAAAAGATTTTTTTTTGTTTTCTATTGATCTATGTTTACAGATTTTGATGTAATCAATCATATAGCTGGATCAAACTGTATGGCACATAGTGATCCCATGGTGAAACTTTTGCTGCTTCCCAGTATATCGTATGATTCAGAATTAAATATTTATCTTCCGTACATGGAGGCAGATAGGTAAAAGTGCAGGCTGACATGCAATCATCAGACATGCCTAGTTCAACAGTAAACCTGCCAGGGGTACCTAACTTACTAGAGATACTCTAGTTAGACATCTTGTCTTTCATGTACAATTGCTGTTGTCTTTTGCATCTTTTTTGTCGCTGTTGGTTTCTCAGCTTGGATTTAATGCCCCACCAACAGCATTTCTGTATTTCGGGGACATTGTCCACATATAATGCTATATTATTATTGCAATATATGGTAGAGCCAAAGAAGCAAAGGATCACACCCAGGTACATAATGATCCCCATGCTTGACCCACTACTCCTAAACTACCCCTATATCCTGAGTTTCAAACAAGGGAGGCTCAATCAGCACCAGTTAGCATATCTGCAGCCAAGGATTGAACTCAAAACCTGACTCCACTCATACTGGTAGTACTCTAACCACTCTGTTACTTAGACAATGCCTCAGAAGTTAAATATATCACATAATCCCAATAAATAACCCCTTACTTATAAAACAACCATTACACTCTCTCTTAACTTGTTTATCTTCCTTTTTTGTTTTGGCTTACCACAAACTTGTTTCCACTAATAAGCCCAACTATTCAAACTCCAAAGATATATTAAGCCAGCTCAAGAAATCTACCTGATATATTTCAAACATCAACGCAATAATCAAAAGCTACATGTAGACAGTTAACCTACTGCCTACAATCTTCTATGAACCCAGGAAACAGATTGTGGTCCTAATTAACTATGCTAGCATAAAAGGTGATACCTCAAGAAACTTCTTTGCTACTTCAAAATAATTATTTCCATATTTACAAGTACCCTTTGTACCATCTTTGTAAGAGTTACAATAAACTAGCAAAGTTAAACACTCATTTGATCTGAAAAAAAGTAATACAAGTGACTTCTAAATTCTCTATTAAAAATAAATTTTCTCTAAAACAAACATATGTCTAGTTACCCTGACACCCCTCTCTCACACATTCTTTCTCTTTTCTCTCACTCTCTCTCTCCTCTCTCTCTCTCTCTCACTGTCTCTCTGATCAGTTTATACCTCTCTAAAAGAGATTTTCTACAGAACACACAAACTTTTGCATTCTAAAATTCCACCCACACCACCCCTTTGCCCTCTTCAATATATCATATCTCATTCTCAGCTGCTTTTAGAAATCTTCAGTACCATAACCTTTCTCTATCTCTTCCTCTCTCTCTCTCTCTCTCTCTCTCACACAAACATGTGAGTACTCAATCATTAGGGTAAAAAGTCACAAACACACCCTATCTAGAATCCCTTAATTACAACCAGGGACATCATTCTTTCAGTTATCTCGATCCAAGACTAAAATTACATTTCCTCTAGACCATTTCCACGCAGACAAAGTTCTAAATCTTAAAAGAATTGCTAGCATTAAGTTCAAGTAGAATACTCGAAGCTACAATTAAGCTACAGTCCTGCAAAACACTAAGAATTTTCCTGGGAATCGAAACTTCAGCTGACTACCCCTGCATAAAAATCTCAAGAAATTGACCAGTATGGACAGTTTTAACCCAGATCAGCCTACAAAAGATTGATCAGGTTTATTAGTCTACATCTCTACAAGTTGGCTCTGACTGAGAATTTAGTTAAGTTTGATCTGGTTTTTCATTGTATAAATCGAGGGCTGACCAAAAAATTCCTTCTATTTTTATATACACTTATATTAGAGTTTTCCTATCAGCTTTTGAAATGGCGTATCTTTATGTAATAGTGTTCAAAAACCCATTCTCAGATTTAAAATGTGTTAGAACGACTTCATAGGAAAGTTAGAACTGCTCCAATGAAAGTTGAGGATCTGCCAAGAAGGACGGCATGTCAGAATATCAATGGGAACACATGTTGGTTTTTAAAAGAGTTGGGGAAAAGAGCTTACGTCCATGTAGCGTTGCATACATCAGTGTTAATTACATTCATATGCCGTCTCGGCTTGGGGCCCGCTCGCAATCTCGCCAGATTTAATGTGTGAATAAATCATATTGAGACTCTCGCATTAATGGCTAAGCAATTATTTATTTTGTATATATCTTTTTCCATTAACATCAAAAATTGATACACACAAGTGAACAAGCCTTGACATTGAATTCTGTTGCTAAGAGATGAAACACAAAACTCTGCAGCTAAAGATGGAGAGTTTGAATCCAGCTGGAGTAGCACCAAAGGTAAAGAGTTGAACCCAGGTGGGGTTAACACCTACAGTTAGTGTTTGAATCCTGCTGGGGTAGCACGAAAAATTGAGGGTTTGATTCCTGCTGAGGTTATGGCCCTTAATCATTTGCTTTCAGATCAAACCCTAAAAAAACACTTGATGAACTTAAAAGCTTAACATCTGCATTCAACTGATATTTTTTCTCTCTCAAAACTAGGTTATGTTTCATAAAAAAGTATGCAAGAACTAGAAACACTAATATTGAAAGCTCACTTTACTGTAGATTTACTTATCAAATCTGGCCAGCTTCTTAATATTTTCAATAAATTTCAATATTTAATCAAATCCTTCCCTACTCCAGTTTATCAAAGAGGAAAGTCAACTGACATGGTATATAATCAATACACCAGCAAACCTACTCAATGCTCTAACCAATACCCTTCTGTTCAGTAATTATGACAAATCAAATACATTTCATTCAATTTTAAATAATATCCACATATATTCGCTACTCTAGCTGTGCGTATTTAACGAGGCTTTATTGGACGTTACAATCCATTTCTATTAATGACAAGGCAGCACTGTCATTATCTTCTGCATTCTCTCTATGGGTCCTTTAAAATACTGGTCTGCCTTCATATTTGGGAATGGTTTCGTCTGTATAATGATTACGTACAGTTTCTTGATAATGATTATTTGCCGGAAAAACGTATTTATAAACACCATTAATAACCCATATATACCACCTTTCTCACTTAATTTACTGCATATTTGAATTGTTTTGCACTGCAATAACACAAGATACATTAATGTTTCCCAACAGATTAAAAAGGTGAACAAAAAATCCCCCAAAAAGTGCACTTTACTGGTTTAAGTGTATGATATGGAAAAAAAAGGTTTTTGATATTGTATTATTATAAATATCAAACAAGAGTGCCAGTGATGCCACAATATACGCCGCCACAAAATATAAAGACCAAGAGGGGTCTTTTAATTATTGCTTTTAACATTTCTGTAAGCATAACCTCATAATGAAGTCTGTAAGACCAATTAATTTAGCTGAACAGAGATAGAACCCTAAAAATGCTTCCAATATGACAGTAGGTCAAATAGCAGTATCAATTTGAATCCTTTTTTCTTTCTCCCCATAACTCTTGCAAAAATCACTGTACCAGAGAATCCTTGCCTTATGCACTTTTACCTGTTTAGAAACTTGAGTTGTGTTTTAAAGAGACCATGTTTAGAAAGGCATGACTATTGCAAATATTGATGAACATCAAAGCCCCTGCTTTGTGCATATCTACCCAGTATAGTAATGACATTGCCCAAGTTTTGAAAAGATTAGGTCAGAAACATACAAGAAATTGCATTCCCAAAGCTGAAATATCAATCAGCTAAAAAGACTAAGTTTCAGGGGACACAAATCTTGCAAAAATTAATGTACCAGAAAATCACCACTTCATGCACATCTACCCATTATAGTAATGATATTGACCAAGTTTTGAAAAGATTCATTCAGAAATGTAGGAGGAGTTGCGTTCACAAGGCTGCAATATCAATCAGCTACAGAGACTAAGTTTCAAGGTACACAAATCTTGTAAAAATCAATGAACCATAAAATCGCCACTTCATGCACATTTACCCATTAAAGTAATGACATTGACCAAGTTATAAAAAGATTCATTCAGAAATGTAGGAGGAGTTGCGTTCACAAGGCTGCAATATCATTCAGCTACAGAGACTAAGTTTCAAGGGACACAAACCTTGTAAAAATCAATGAACCGGAAAATCACCACTTCATGCACATCTACCCATTATAGTAATGATATTGACCAAGTTTTGAAAAGATTCATTCAGAAATGTAGGAGGAGTTACGTTCACAAGGCTGCAATATCAAACAGCTACAGAGACTAAGTTTCAAGGGACACAAACCTTGTAAAAATCAATGAACCGGAAAATCACCACTTCATGCACATCTACCCATTATAGTAATGATATTGACCAAGTTTTGAAAAGATTCATTCAGAAATGTAGGAGGAGTTGCATTCACAAGGCTGCAATATCATTCAACTACAGAGACTAAGTTTCAAAGGGACACAAATCATGTAAAAATCAATGAACCGGAAAATCGCCACTTCATGCACATCTACCCATTATAGTAATGACACTGACCAAGTTTTGAAAAGATTCATTCAGAAATGTAGGAGGAGTTGCGTTCACAAGGCTGCAATATCATTCAGCTACAGAGACTAAGTTTCAAAGGGACACAAATCTTGTAAAAATCAATGAACCGGAAAATCGCCACTTCATGCACATCTACCCATTATAGTAATGACATTGACCAAGTTTTGAAAAAGATTCATTCAGAAACGTAGGAGGAGTTGCGTTCACAAGATATGGACGTACGAACGTACGGACGTACGGACGGACAGACAGACGGAGAAGATGACGCCAATATACGACCACCTCTGGCGGCGTATAAAAAATACAATAATTAAATATTTTCATTTTATGTTTGTGTATAAGTGTAGGATTTCATGCTGGATACATGTGTTTAGCATACAAACCTGGGAATGACTGAAAATGTCACATAACCAAAAAATGTTCTTAGATTATTATTTTTTTAAACCACAGTATTTATGATTATCTTAAAACCAGCATATACCATGTGGACAGGGCTACACTAATTGACTGTAGTTATACCATATATCAATTACCAAGTATTATACCATATCAACAGTGCTTTGCCGATTGCCTGAGATTATACCATATGAACAGTGCTTTGCCAATTGCCTGAGATTATATCATATGAACAGTGCTTTGCCAATTGCCTGAGATTATACCATATGAACAGTGCTTTGCCAATTGCCTGAGATTATACCATATGAACAGTGCTTTGCCAATTGCCTGAGATTATACTATATGAACAGTGCTTTGCCAATTGCCTGAATATGAACAGTGCTTTGCCAATTGCCTGAGATTATACCATATGAACAGTGCTTTGCCAATTGCCTGAGATTATACCATATGAACAGTGCTTTGCCAATTGCCTGAGATTATACCATATGCACAGTGCTATGCCAATTGCCTGAGATTATACCATATGAATAGTACTTTACCAATTGTCTGAGATTGTACCATATGAACAGTACTTTACCAATTGCCTGAGATTATACCATATGAATAGTACTTTACCAATTGTCTGAGATTGTACCATATGAACAGTACTTTACCAATTGTCTGAGATTGTACCATATGAACAGTACTTTACCAATTGTCTGAGATTATACCATATGAACAGTACTTTACCAATTGTCTGAGATTGTACCATATGAACAGTACTTTACCAATTGTCTGAGACTGTACCATATGGTCTGTGCTTTACCAATTGCCTGAGATTATACCATATTGACCTGAGTATTATGCCATATGAGAATACTACATGTGAACATACTTGTGGTATTTCTATAATCATTAACCATTAATCATTAACTGATCAATCTGGGAAAAGGGTTAAATTTGTAATGCGGAGGGGATATTACATACAGCTATTGTATGCCCTTTCATAGTATGAATTTATTACAACTTGAATAAAATATAGCAAGTGGGCTGTAAAATGATTCATGGGGACTTAAAACAAGACAGCTCATGCAAACTCTAGAATTAAAAATTTTGACTGATATGACAGCTGATAACAAGTTCTACTTTCATATGAAACATTTAGAAAATTTACCCTGAGTAATCACTGATAACTGTTAACTGACCTTGTCTCATGATTATGAATCACTAATTCTCTATCCATCTAGATCTCTGATTGAGAAATTGATAAAATATCCAAGTTAATTTGCTTAGTGTTTAATTATGATTCATTGACCAAGTAATTTCATTTAACCCTTTCCCTCATAGAGGAAACCATGAAAAGACCTATGCGAACAGCATAAAACCAGGTCAGCCTGCGAGTAACTCGCAGGCTGATCAGGTTTTATGCTGTTCGCTGCTCCTCAGTGGTCTGGAAATGAGGACTTTGTAATTAAATTTGTTAAGGTTTAACTGTGGTTTTTGTTGAAGTTGCGTTTAAGAAAAAAGCGTTTTCCTGTGTACTGTGATCTACATTTACCTGTTTATTTGTCAGGAAACAAAGACTTCACCAATATTAACGAGGGAAAGCAGAAAAATATTTTTTTAATTTCTACCGGTCATCTGTGAACAAGCTGCTTTCATCATAAATCTTAATATTTCATATAGAGAAATGTCACCGATTATTTTAAGTTAAATTATTTAAACAAATACATTTTCAATCAAAAATCACATTTGCACTGCCCACTATTACAGTATAGAACAAGTAGAAAAGTTGCGGTCAGGATGTATGATTTGCAATTTTCATTAATCATTCATTTCTCCGACATCAGCATTTTTTCACATTAAAATAAAAAAAAAAAATACGCTATTCCAAACTCCTAATGACCACAAAAAAAATCTGAAAAAGCAAATGGTTACTATCATCACCAGCAACATCAGAAATGGTCAGTTTTGTGACAAAAAGTGGACAGCAGAGGTCAAACTGCCCAGATAAATAACAGCTACTGCTGCACTCATTTCAAAGGGTACAATATATATCGTAATTCAACCTGTCACGGACAATGAGTGGACAAATGACCGCCTGTGTTTAACTGACCACCACTGTCCACTTCTATCCCCCAGGGGTTGTGAGGTCAGTCAGATCGTATCGCAAGCTGTGTCCAGCAGTTGGACAGAAAGTGGAAACAGTGTAGGAGAATACCTGACCAGGTAACCACAATTTAATTAACTAACGCCAGGTACAGTGAGTGGGGCACCTTACAACTCTATTCAACTGCTTTCACAGTCATTAGTGAAAATAAATAGATCAGAGGGTCATTTCACATCAGTTAATGTGGGCTATAGCTCTGATCTATTGTAGAAATGATGGGATGAGGAGGAGAAAGAATGAAATACCTTCTTCTGTACAGAATTGTGCCACTATTTATCAACCTTTAATCACTTGAATAATGGCCATGTTACATGTTCCAGCTGTTTAATAGTCAGTGTTCAGCTATATTTCCAATGCAAGAATGTTTTGTTTTTTTTTCAATTTTTCCAAATTTGAATATAGAAATTTCTCAACAACTGCTACCTATAACCTTACTATATGGAAAAAAGTCTCTAACATAATATTGATGGAAAGTCCGAATTCTTTTCCCTCAGAATAGGCCAAACCACTTTGCCAAAATTAAAGGAAAAACCTGCAAACTGAAATATCACAATAAAAATCCCATTGAAATGAATAACCCTGCATTGTAAACTTATCCTTCTTGTCTGAAAATGAAACAGTATGTAAACAATGAACAATATTCTCTCAAGTTGCAAAAGGATACTAAGTGAGTGATCACATTTTACATTTAAGTGTCATCTTTTTTGGTGGGTGGGGGGTATGAAATATAACCGCCAGTCAGAAATCATTCTACATTGCGTCAATTAAGAGTATGTATAAAACCGTATGATGATACTATGTAAATTTTCAACCCCCCAGTGGTACAGTTTGCAAAATCTAATTTAAATTGACACAGTAACTCAAACAGGTTACCTATTCATGTTGACATAAAATAAATTTCACAACTTGTAACAATTAGCGCTAATTTGTTACCTCTTCATTAAAACACCTGTGCAAAACTTTCTTGCCTAAATTCTGACAACTTTATTTTCTGAGCAGGAAATCAGCAAGAAAACAAAAAGCGACCAAATATAAGAAAAACAAAAGAAAAAAAAATGTGTGCCAAATGACATATCAAGAAGCGATAATCGATGAATAATTCATTTGTTAAATACCGGCTTCCAATGTACCACTAATTTTAAGATATACGATTGCACAACCACGAGGCAAAATGCGAAAAAAGATACACCAACTAAGACATTATGTGGATCTAGTTTATTATTGCGCTAAGCTGATGAGCTAGGGAATCATATTCGTAAACCAAGCGAGGGATAATGCGACAACTGGAGCATGAGAACATACTATGATAGTGTAATTGTATTGAACAGTCTATCTGATGGTTTAGTATCTTAACTGAGCCGACAACAAAACATCGATTTGCAGGTACAAACGATCAGACCCACTAATTAGACAGTAAGACAATGTTGTTGTTGCGGCATTGTATAACGATGACAACTGATTCATTACCCAAAACAGTAGATCAGTCAGTCTTGATAGAGCATTAGGCATTTATCTTTGTATAAAGCATTTAATTTTTGTCTACCTGTAAAAAGGAATTAAGTGTTTATGGCCTACTAAAAGCTCAAATAATTAGCATACCTTAACACATTGTGTGTATTATATAGTGCCATGTTACTGCTAAAGTAAGCATATTTCTCATAGTTTTAGTATTCATTGCTTATGAACATGTAGAACTGATGTCAATTTCATAATATTTAATTTCCAAATAAAAAATTATCCTCTTGCTCAGAAGTGTTAATACTTTACCAATCTTGAAATATTTGTCATGTTTTGGATATTAAACTTTAAAACTTGTTCATTTTACGTTGATTTGGCAGCATATTCTTATAACTTATACTAATCCCTGACTTGACGGTTCCTGGGTTGGACCAGTACTTGGTGTCTGGAAATGTCAAGAAAAATCCTTGACCAAAACATGGTTCAAACTCACAACCTTTGGATCCATAGTTGGCTATGTTACCACTGGACCACCTTGATATTGGATATTGTTTCGTAATAAAATGAATAAGCACTGGAGGCCTTTATGTAAAACAAAGTTGGAATGGCTGACAGTGTTTGATTTTTCTCTACAAAATACAGGGAGTTGGGGGGTGGGAGACAGCAGCTTTATTAGTGTGTTTGAATGAGGTAATATATGGTACCTGGTTTTATACTGGTCACTGTGGGCGTTTTGAAACTGATTACCCATGAGATGTATTTATTAAAGGGTCAAAGAAAAAGCAGAGCTAATAAGTGGGAGGGAAATTATTTTATTATATTTCACTGGTTAATGGTTATAGTTATTAATACACATGACAGTAATGGTTTGAAATAAGATTATGAGACAGGTAAATTGCCAAATATTTCATCTCATTTCATTGAGTCCCCACATTCAGTGCAGTGACACATACATGCAAATAAACACAGGTAAGTACCAAATAAGTGCAGGTAATAATTTTACAAAACCTTCAGGTATTGAGACCATGTGAATGAATTGCGTATCTTCCATTCAACATTTCAAGTGGCTTTTCATATAACAAATGAATGAAATTTCAACAAAATCAGATATCAACTATGCAGCTCTGTTAAATAAATACAAATCTAGAATTTATGATGGATGACGTATATACATTCCAAATTCCATCTTATTTATTTGTACAACTGGAAAAAAAAACTGTCATCTAAACCTTTTTTTTAATTTTGATTAAAACTTGCTTGTAAGAGAGAAAACAGCGCAAATAAAAGGTAGACAGACATATGGGGTCAAGACTTAGGGTATGGTTTTGTTTTATCAACGTAAAAGTGTATCATTCACTACATGCCAACAGATGTTTCAACTCGATAAGGTGCATAGCAGAAAAAATGTTAAAGCTCCAATTTGCAGAAATATCAACAGAATATTTTATTACAATATTTTTCTCTTAAAACTTATCTATATAAACATGCCATCATATCTAACACAATTCAAATTTGATACGTTGAATATCAAGCCAAGGTATGAATGAAGTAAATTACGCATATTAGATGTTATGAATTATATATACTAAAAATGAATAAATCATGAAAAATCATAGTAGAGATTTCAAATGGTTAATTCATTAACCATGTTACCAGCCCTAAATGTGTAAACGATGCTAAAATAACCATTGCAACTGTACAAAACCTGACCAGCCTTCATTTGAACCTCAGGCTGATCGGGGTTATCATGGTTCTCATTTCAAACTCCTAATCTCTCCTTGTTGACACAGATGGTAGTTTCCGCATGGTCCTTGCCATTGGAGGAAACCAGAACACTTTGAGGGAATCCATGTACAATGGTGAACCAAGGATCAAACCTCAAACCCAGATGACTGCACTGGTGAAAAGTCAGTGCCCTAACTGCTATCAGCATTTCCAGTTAAACCCTTGCAGAGGTTTGTTGTTTCTTTGTTTTTTCATCCCCAAAATTGGCCATATATCCCCAAAATTGGCCATATATCCCCAAAATTGTAGGGACTCTCTACATGCAGGGGTACAAAGTTAGTGAAAACAGCAAATGACCCCAAGTTTTAAAACTCAGTGGGAACACTGGCTTATTACTAGTCATGACATCAGATTGGTGAGAAAAGTGTCACCTACTTCAGAAACGCGGGTCAACCAAAATCAATTATTCAAGATCATTAATGGCATTTTAATGTCGCATATAAATCATACCATAATTTTTTTTTTGCGTCTTTTCCTTAAATGCAACTAAGGCATTTTTGAAAATGTAGAAATGAATAATAAAACTTATTTATGATGTGAAATTACAAAACTTTCGACATTTGCATTTACATCTGTTCTGAACATGCCTGCGTCTCCTATTGATTTGAATGCAGAGTTTATTGCCGACACTGAAGTTTATCTCAGAAGTTATCTTGGTGCATCGACTTAACTCCCAGTAAAAGTATGCACCGCAATTTGATTTAGCCTGAACTTTGTTTTCCTACTGTTATCAAAAGTATTTATCAATTAAGAGTTAAAAAGCATCAGGTTCATGATCATTTGCGCATGGCCTATGTCGCGTGTAATTTGTATAAATATATAAATATACGTCTGTTTTGCGTAATTCTATCTATCTATATCTATATATATATATATATATATATATATATAAATATTTGTTCGTTACAAAATTGTACAATTTTTTTTTTTTTAAATTGACAACCTTTAATCAAGGGAAAGTCATATCCAGGTCTTCCTAGGTTAAGAATTACATCTCTTCAGAAAATGACACTAATGTATGTTAACCTGCTTCAAAACCTACTTCAGACTCTGCTTGCTTCCTCTTTTCTAAATTAAATATTTCACCTCTGACTTTCTTAAAGCAAAAGAGTTGTCATTTGCTTACAGAATTCTGTACATACTAGATCATCCACACAAAAAAATAGAGAAAAAACGAGAATTTAAAGTGACCTGCAATCATATAACAGAGATGCAGGATATAAAAACACAACTTGCAAAACCCACCAGACAACAAACATCAATTGTATAATTCTTTCCCCTCATGGAAAAAAAAAGAGTATTTCTCAGAGAATTGTGGAAAGCTGGGTTAGGCAGTAATGAAATGAAATACGAATACATCTCAATCCATGGTAATGACATGCGCACATGGTAGGGCCTTAACATTGCACAAATACGATCCCTCTGCTCAATTTACATCATCTAAGACTCAAGTTTATTGCTCTCGTTTTTCCCTCGAAGAACTCCCATTTTCTCAAGGAACTCGCTCCACCAAACTGCGGCGAGCCATTATGCACATAACAATGTACTGAAACATGCTATCGTGTATGATCTGTCTGACAATGAAATGCTAGAATTTTGGAACTAGCTGTGTATTTCATACCAGGAACACTAATTGATCTACAAAACTGTTATAAATCCCGACAAATTGTTTGGACAGTCATGTGTGCAATCTGATCAGGTTTTGACGATAAGACCATTTGATGCCTGTGTTCCAACTCTGACCACCAAACTGAAATTTTCAGGCCAGTTTTGATTTAATCATATAATGGTTTTTACAAAACTTTTGCCAAATTGTGACAACATACAAATAAGCTGGGGGTCTGGTGATCAATTACTATATAGCTCAAGAGACAAACTCTGAGAAATTTTGGTGTCATTTAGACAATTTGCGGTTCAGGGATCAAAATGGACAATTTGGTGTGTCTTAGAAAAACCTGAAGTAAGAATTTCAAATACTTTGCCAGAAGTTCTTTAATTCTTTAATTTGTTTTTAATCACTTTACTTATAAATTCATATTTATTCATACATCTCTCTCAAAAACACAGCAAATCAGTGCTTCTAATTAAGGGTCAAATCTCATTGTTCAACTCAGCAGTTAAGAATCAAATATCTTGTATATTTTTGGTTAAACATGTTTTTACACTGAAATTGAAATTGGTTGTATTACTGAAACGATACATGAATTATGAATACCTGATATCAGATCATCTACAAAATGACCCAATAAAACGCTTCGAAACCTTGTAACATTTTGTCAGAAGAAAGGAATTTGCTCATTTGGGCACAAACCACTTAACAGAAAAAAACCCACACAACACAGACATGAAAAGCATATCGCATGGCAAAACAAATTTTTAAATAATCTTTATTCGAGTCGAACTAGTGTTCATTTCATTGAGTATGCTATTGCTAATCATGACAGATAAAACCCCAAGTAATTAATGCGACGGTCAAATTACACGTTCGCCTTTGATCCTACCGCCGGTCGTCGAGCAATCAGCTGACGTGCGAGTGACTGACAGAGAAAGGTAATAAACATTTGTAATTAATTAACTTACCGATAATTGGGCTATCTGGTACCAACTCCGACGAGCCGATTTTCGTAAATTCATCTTTTACTCTGCTACAAGTTTTATCTCCAGTACTGAGTGAATTTAAAAATCCAAAAAGTGAGAAAACAAGAAATCCGTCAAATAGCACACGACACATTTTCACGAAGTATTAGAGACGAGTTTTACACTTAGACGAAGTAACACCGATAGAAAGAAAGTGGAATTACGCGAAACTCCCGAAACGTCACGCTGTGAGAATAAAATCCAGTGTAAGGAATCGTTTTAAAGAACCCTCACCACGGCGAACAAAATCACACTGAAGTTATTTCTAGGTCATAATTTTGATAAATGTTGAATTTTCCGACTCGCGAGTTTTGTCGACTTCTAGTTCACGGTATAGTAGTGATATGAGTAATGCAGCGAGGGGCGTCCAATAAGTACGCGCTACTTGACAATAACGCTGACTAAGATGCGTGGGGGTTTCTTGTTAATGCGATATTGGATTACTGACCCTAGTACTGACCGACCTGTCGTGGCTACTACACTAAAACGTTTACCTCCGAATCTATTAATATATGTAGCATAGATAAACACATCTGTAATCGACCGTATTGAAAGTAATCGAAGCGAGTAATTAAAATACCAAGAAACAAATCTTACGTAGATTCTATTTTAGCACATAAATGGCGTGTCATTGATCATGAAAGTGAAAACTTACAGGAAATTAACTTAGAATAATTAAAATCGGTCTTTGTACCGTAGTATTTCGATGTGTAACTAACACACGGTGTACTGTTTGGTCAATACAGATAGATTGACACTGCAATTTGAACAAAGCATCATAAGGATAAAAAATGTAGTTTAGTAATAATTACTGTCGATTAATCATATTTGGCAATGATCACGAATTAGCCACCTACATTATTGAAAACATCAATAAATAAATTATTGTCACGTCAAGTATCCAATTACAACGTCTGATTCGTGCATTGAGTGTCGTGCCACCCGTCTCTTACAGCATGGAGTCACGTCCGACGTCTGCGAGAGATTGCGGCACAGAGCTCCGATTCTGGTAATTATACTTATTTTCCCGTTAATGTGTCTTCATGTTTATTTATTCTTTTGAATCTATAGTGTTTATAAAACACACACACAATTTGACAAAGACGTTCATCGTAATCAGTCGTTACCGCACAAGCTTTTGGACACCATTCACTAATAATCTCTTCGTTGGCTACCAACCAATAGTCCAGTGATATAAGCATCATTCATGCAGATTTCCAGTATTTCTTCTCTCTCAACTAGATCTATTATGAAACAAATATTAAACATTTCTAATTATCAAAGGGATTTACAAATGTTTCTAAAGACGTTGAATGCATTGACATTTAGGAACATAAACTTGATTCTTCATAAAAGGAGAAGAAGGCTAAACACATATTTCTAGTATGGGTGTCTCAACGTATGACGCCGTGTTGTGATCGCAAGACGCGATGTTGTGCGAGTATGTCAAATCAAATCATGTATCTATTCGTTCAAACCCGAAAAGGGCGCATGAATTATGTAAGAGCTATGTTGCTTGATTTATGTTTAAACCACAATCAGAAATTCGGACAAAAGTATAGGACTGCTATCGTTTTCATTTTCATAAAAAAAGAAAATCAAAACGTCTTGAAATAAAATAGTGACTGTCCACATTTCTTTTTCATAAATCGTTCGTTTGATGACCAGTTTGATAATGACCTTCAGCCATGTGCTCTAATATAATTCAATCATTATGCATATACCTTAATTGAATTACATAATTATCAGTGAGTAGAACGATAAAAATAATGCATGTGCATTGTGTCATAATTTTCAATTCAGTAGTTTATTAGGCATAAACATAATGTCCATTGCCATAGACAAAACATATATATGGCGTCATATGAACATTGAGAAAAGTATGAAACAAATATATGGGATAACAATATCCATACCATTTATACAGTTATGTACATATAAATATAACAAAATCACGAAATCTAATTTATGTAACATTCAACTTTCTTTTTGCAAAAGCAAGATATACAAATTTAGCAGTTTTTAACGACTCCTTTTTTTATTTTGTATCAATGACTCGAATTTCGTAATTGTTGGCCAAGTACAACAATACCGTGATAGTATCTTTAACCGCTTAAATTTCTATAATAAGAGTATACTAAAAGAAGAGGAAATTCATTCTCAATTGCTTTCATGTTACAAAAATAAATTTCTGTTTTGTCTTCGATATTTCTATATTTACTATCTTCAATAGCTAAGTTATAATAAGAATAAGAAGCTAATTTATAATAAGAATGGAGAAATAATGAGATGAAACTACCATATTGGTAAGTTGGAAATTTATTAACATTATAACCCATTTAACACGCGTATGGAGAGCACTTGATTCAGTATAACAACCATTTTGTTGCTTGGGCACATTCAGAGCACCTCGCATTTGTATCCGACCACCGACGGATAAGGCCGAGTAGTTACGACTGGCTTGGGCATTGTGTGTGTGTTGAAATGGTGAGATGTACATTTCATAGTTCACCATAGTAATTCTCTGCTCAGTAACCAAGAACTTTGTCGTGTATGCTACCGTTGACTAGATTCACAATCCGATGTACACACTTGTACTGTTTGAAAATTGTCGAAATGATCCTAACAACTAAAAGCATACATATATGTTTATGTTGTAAAATGTTGTGTGTTCAATTTCGTTGCATGTCGGATGCATGATACAGCTAATCACATGCTCATATATTTTCTCTCGAGCATAAGTTGCTTATCTTAATGAGAGCAAGCTGTGCATCGTAACGTCATAGATATACCATTTAACGTTACAGGTTAATATTTAAAAAAAATGTTCCTAGGGTTTCCGCATAGCCTCCATGTATTAAACATAGGTGGGTGTTAATACCTTTTTGACTGGTAAATTAATCGAAAACTTCCGAAAAGTTTGATTGAAATTGTTCATATTTAAATATTGTATAGCGATGTAGCAAGAAATGTTTCCGTTCGATCCCTCGAGACATTTTGAGAGGAGTGTGTTTTAGTTGTGTTGCCAAAGTAAAAGCCATCTGCAAAATATGATAGGTTTTATGTTGATGTAAATGGTAGTGGATCTGGAAATAATCTGTTTATCCTGTTTATAATTTATTGTTCCCTTACATTGTCTAGATAGGTATAACACTCGGAAACAAGATGTTTTTCTCTGTTCTTGAAAGTGCAAAATGTGCCGATAACATTGATGTTTAGGCTGGAACTGGTTTTAGTCTGAGGTCATACTAAATATAAGTGCAAGAATCGGGTCCTTTTTCTCAATTTTGACTCTGTCACACATATGCCTCGTAAAAAGGCCCATTTTCACCACACACAATCAACATTGAAAACAGTTACAAAACATGAATACTTTTTTACCAACCCCCACAATCGTTCTTTCAGGACACTAGACTATCGGGAAAGTGGATTGGCTCATTCCAACCTACTGGATTTACGCACGGCAGGTGAACGAATATATCATGGTTTCGTAATATGTGTTTTGGAATGGATGCTGTGTTCATACATCTGATACTATCAAATTCTTTACCGTTTATGAATGTGTCGCCTGCTAAGACGGCGAAATCCCGGTCCTCCAAATATTTCATAAGGGTTAAATTTGTCGCACACCGGAAAATCCTATCCTCATCGCACGGGGGTCTCGAAGTGCAGACTACTGCAAAGCCATTGGTGTCGAACTAATTCGGTGAATGAAATATTTAACCACTGAGCTAATTCGGTTCAAAACGACAAAATATACTATCAAGCGTTGTTAAATGCTCCGTCGACCACTTTTCATTACAAAAGCCCACACACTCGTTCAAAGTTTATTCATTTTGCGGTTGAAGGGAGAAAGTCATTTGATGAGTAACTTGTATTGATAAAGGAAGACATAGCTCACACTGTATTTAGAATTCCGGGATTTTTTGAAATATTACTCATTCACTATGAATTATGCGAAAAGAAAAATAAACACTAAAATCTGAGAAAATTGTATGTAGAAGAAGAAATAATAATATGAACTCAGAGTTAGTTTGACATAAATCAGAAAGATAAATTAATTACAAAACAATCTAGCATATAAAAAAGATAGCCTGTGAGCTTGGATTATAAACTTTTTTTTTTTTTTAAATCTTTGCTGTGTGCCATTTCCAGGAGTTCAGGTTGTGTGTGTGTGGGGGGGGGGGATTTGCTGCCGTCTTGTTGAACTGGGGATCCCGGGGGGAACTCATCCGCGATCTTTCTTAATTTAATGCTGTGAAATAGTGCGTTCTTGCAAGTTGTTCGTTTTTGTGTGTGTGTGTCTACATTTATGTGCACCCCTCCCACCTCGAATCCGCCAGTGCTTTGTCTAAAAGCCCAGCCATATTCAGTGAAACCGCTTTACAACGGCATTCATTATAACAACACCCTCCTTATAACAGCAGTAGTCTTGAAAACTTAAGTGCATAATCATTCTATGCCTCTATTCTTTACAACGGCAATTTCTTTACAACAGCAAAATTCACTAAAACAAACACCGCTGTTGTATAGAGAACTGACTGCATATACCGTAGGCGACGTCTGCGCCTAGACATACAGTGAGTTCTAATAGAATATAAATAAATTAACGTTTTGGTCGATAAGCAGATGAAATAGTTGAAATCATAAACTTCAAAGTGTAATTACTTGTATGAAATATTGTCCTTGTATATTTCCTTGTATATACTAAAATGTAATTTGGTTAGATTCTAGTTTGTTTTTTGATGTTCGTGTCTGAATTTATCAAATTTATAATTTGGCGCATGTTTATTTTTCTTCTTTTTCTCTCTCTCTCTCTCTCTCTCTCTCTCTTTTCAAACCAGCAACAACAAAAAAATAGCATTTTTTTAATGAATTTTTCTTTTTTTTGCAGGGAGTCGATTAGATTTTAAGTACTACCCCGGTACATATTTTCTTTTAAAGATTTTCACCTACATCTTTACCTTATTTCTTACCTGTTTCGGTGATCAAGTAGTAAGGCCGTAACCGGGAGGCCGTAGATCCGATCTCTGGCCGCGACATACCAAGGTGTATTAGGCGATACTAGTATATCTTCATTTCGCTTTGCGCGCGTCATATAAGGTAGTCCACATTTTTGTACCCGCAATTTGTGATATCGTTCTATCTTCGATTTGGCGATATCCCATACAGAGGCGTGACAACCAGTACCAAAAAATAGCATGTTGCGCTGAGCGGCTCATTTTTTGGGACTACATACATGGATAGTTCCAGGACTGCTTGATCCAGTGTTGGTGTCATGGTGATAAGGATGTGATATCATACCACATGTCTTCGCGTGATCTTGACATGAGGCAACATGTCTCATGTAGACAAAGGTCCCAAAATTACATGCTGTCGGTGGGACGTTAAACCAGACAAAATAAATTATTTCTTGATATTTTTAATGCAGGAATACTCCGGAAGTAAATCCATTTACTTTTATCACTTTTTTTAAAAGGTTATATATACGTAAGTCTAAGCGTCAGTATAATGCTAAAATGTTTATCCAATTCACAAAGGACCCTCCATACTGCCAATCTTTTTTCTCCGGTTATATAGAGACGTTACAGTAAGGTGGAGAGATAGAAAAGAAGTAAGTCAGGACTCACGCGAAAAATAAAAACAACAACACTTACAACAAACAAACTACTAATGGTGCTAAATGTAAATACGACACTTCATGATTTATTGAACAAATATATATATTTCTATGTATTTGTATGTACTTATGATTTTATCCTGTCAAAATCACGATAATTGTACATCCACATGGGTCATTGACCTTCTGGAATAATTGAATAAAACCTAAATCTACGAAAAGAAACAAGTGAAACACACATCAAATGTCAACAGCATCCCCCACCCTCGGAAAATAGATTAAAATTACATGTACTCTCCATTATTTTATAAATATCTTTACGAGAGATATTCCAATAATTTTGAGGATTTTCCCCCTAAAAGATGTGATTTATAACTACTAAAATATCATAAACTTTGATTTTTATAAAACAATCACTGACCTTATATACATTGTACATATATCGTCCACTGCAAGTTAGAAGTGCTTATCAGCCTTCTTTTTGTATACGCTGGTGAGCCCTTCTGGCTTTCATTTGACGATAGAAGGATAAGTGAAAAGAAAATTCAAAGTCGTTGTAAATGAAATTATTTGATATTTTAGTTGACTGTTATAAACCAAGGTTTCAGTAAAATTTGCCCTTTTTTATCAGATCAACTTCCGGCTTCTTTGGCAAATATGTATTATTCCATATTCGGAACACATCGCCCATTTTTTAAATTTTTTTTTGGAGTTGACTGAGGTATAATACCGGGAATTGCCGGGCAAATATTGACCAAGCGGATATCCCTGAAAGCAGTGATCGTCAATGGGATCCGGAACGAGCAAATTTCCGTGTACTAAAAGTGTATAGAACAAAAATCAGGATCTAAATGTAACCGGATTTATTTTCGTTCTGGATCCCGTTAAGCGACAATTTTCACACTGATTCTTTAAAACTTCCAAGAAACACATTTTCCTAGTGGATTGAGTATTTGTACAGCTGGACCTTACATATAAAATATTGTTTAAAGGACCGGTTTACAAATATGACTGGTCTTTTTTTTAACCACTCGTGTTTCATTCTTCTCTGAGATTCGAAACAATAGGTCTGTTATCGACACCTATGAGAAGTCCATTTAGTTTTATTTCACCCTTTCAAAACATGAACTAGAACCACATGATATAACCATGTGGGGCCAAATTTCATTGGAATATCTGAGTCACATAGTTGAGGAAAGGTGTCTTTTTAGTTTTTGCCATCGCCCCTTTCTGTTCAAAATATTGATACAGGAGATCGAGAGGGACAGTGTGCAAATAAAATGTATGACGATACAATTTCTTGGAGACGTGGGTATATTCAAAAGAAAATCGTCCATACAGTTCTCTGCAACATTAAAAATAGAAATGTTACTAAATAAGATTTTCATACTCGACTTATACAATGTTCATTACCTACAACAGTCACACATTGGTCTAAGTAAGGTCTGGGGTGTTCAGAGTTATGCTCCGTGTATTCTTGGTTCAGGGCGCTTTGCACGAAGGAGATCGCTGGCTGTATTGTTTAACAAAATTATCCAATTATAAACAGGAGAAGAATCACATTGAACATTCTTCATTTCTTGCAAAATCTAATCACAAGATATATTTCATGCACAGTACATCTTTAGACCTAATTTCCTTCTTTTTTTCTGCAGGCTTCATGATCACATATTACAAAGACCTATTAAACAAAGATTGGCAATTAGTCTAAATCTCACAAAAGCACGTGACAAATTCTCGCAAAGCCACGTTTTCAAATATCTCCTTTTCTCCTGAATATAATTATGTGAACGTAAATTGTATTTTACAATTGAACATTACTATACCATCAAAATGATATCTTTATGTATTAAATAATTTAAAAGAATTTTTAAAATAAATCAAACTAAAAACAATTCCTTGCAGTATTTCTTTTTTGAAAGTTTGCAGTATTCAATGACCTTCTATGTGCCTAAATATATTTTCCACTGGCTTATACAGAAGTTTCCTATCTGTTTAATATGTCTTTGCATTTTGCAATCAGTGTAAAAGATCGAATACTTCTGAAAACTTTGTAATTGTTGAAAATGTCAGCGTACACGGTTGTTGAATAGATCTACTACCAATAGAACATTTCACTCCGAAATGAGACGTTAACGAACGTAAATCAACGAGCACTTTCCGAACACCTAATCTACATACTGGTGTTAAATTTTAAAGGCCTATTTTTCTTCCAAAAACAGTGTATATTCTTCTGTCAGAAAAGCAAAGTGTGTGCTACATATTTGATACGAGATGCAATCTGCTTACTCGCTGACGACAAAGTTACTACAATGCATAAATAAGAAATAATCTTTTACTTAAATGTTTATAAAAAAATAACTAATTTACATAATCTGCATACCTTCGTCAATTATCTGAAATTTTTTCATAGTCCTTCCTAATGTCTCCATTAACCAATCATGGGTGCATAAACTGATGACGTATCAGATAAAACAAATTGTGATTCGACGACGGTTTTCAAGCTCAAATTATTTCCTATTACTGACCGTTTTTGAGAGTACACGCCAATGCAAAATGTAAACAATGATAGTATTTTGACATCCATCCAAAACACTATTATTGCGTAATTTGATCATTATTTTCAATGCTTTGAACTGTTATTTTACAGCAACTATTTGCACATTATGTATCATTTGTGTTAGAAAAAATATATCGTGTTATTTTATATTTTCATTTTCATGTAAAAGATAATTATTATGAAATATAATGGACCTTTAAACATTGCTAATTACGCTTGAGATTTTCACCCAGTCACTGACTGGTCAGTTCAAATCAGCGAATTATACCGAGTATTGCCGAACCCCAGGTGAATGGTCTCAACACGATAACCCTGTGCGCTTTAAGTTACAATCTCTAGGGAAGCGCATGCGTCTCAAAATATTTTGGACATTCATTGTATAACGGAAATGGTTGGAGGAAAACGCACGAAACTTTAATTTCAAAAGGATTTTGATCTACCTCAGTTTGCTTTGACAATGCTTGTATTGCCATGTATACATGTATCTGGTTCAGGTCGTTTAGTGTGTTTAAAGAAGGTCATACAGTAGCCAATACAGAAGATACTATAGCCCAAGAATTCTAATGAGATTTTTCATGAAAAGTACTGTGAAATGATTGATTTTCGTTAAAAATAAATTTCGCTGATTATGTATGTAAAGGAATTTCCGATCTCATTAAAATAAAATTCAGTATATTTTCTTATATTTCACTAACTTTATCAAACTCCGCCGCAGTAGTTACCTCCCCTTACAGTTGTAGAAGTAAATTTCGGCTGATATAGGCCGGATTTACTTTTATCACTTATGACTAGTATTGAATATATCATATCAGTTTCGTTATATTTCACGAAAATAACATTCATGATTTCGAGAAAAGTAAAAAATCAAATCATATAACATTAATTTATAAAATTATAAATGTTGGTCACATGGTTTCAACTATCATCACGTGTCTTGTGTGATGGCAGTTGTTAAAGTAGCGTAGCTTGACGTAACCGGTGCGCGGAGTTTATCTGACCACATCAAGTCGAAGGTCGTCTCAGATTGACCTTTTTGTAAACCAATCAAATCGGCGCCTACAAACCCGTAAGCTATAACCAGGGGTAGTAACCGCATCAATATATATGAATAAATTACAAGATGGTACATGTATCCTGTTGGAGAACTACCACACAGTCCCGAGAGTGCCAATTCAACTTCTTTTTGTCCAGGCTTTAATTGTGTTATACGTAATTTCGTAAGATATTTTTATTCACAGCAGTTGTTGAGGCATTCACTTTTAATGTTTTACCTGTCAGATCGCGGAAAGTAAAGAAAATATTTTAATGAGATTGAGGAATTTCGTGGGCACCGTTCTTCGTGGACACGTTAGGTCTATATAAAGAATGGTTTTCGTGGGGGTTAATATTCATGGATAAAGCCCTCCACGAAATCAATGACAATTAGTTTCCCGCAAAAATTAATGATATCACAGTGAAAGAATGTATAAGAAAAAATAACTACATATTAATATCAACTCAAAAGATACATAAATGGAGAATCGTTGACATTTACCGGATTTTAAAAGTTATATATAGAGACTGTATTCCCACTTTGTGGGTAGAAGTAAATCATGCAAATGATCATAACAGAAACATATTATATTTAAAAAAAACCCGAAAAATTAAGAAAATGAAATCGTTTTTCCTCTTGATTTAAGGGAATAGCGTCGAATACTGAAGCAATATTACAAAATGAATATTCCGCCAAAACAATTTCGCCATAATTTCCTACAGGAATGCGAACATGGAAATTAACACCTAAAGTAGAAGTGTTGAGCAATAAAATATCATATTGAGCCCCTAAGTATGTATTTGATTTATATTTCCTCAATAATCTCATAAATTAAATCTTCCATAACAACTCTTAAGGCAATACCCGGGTCGTCCATAACATCAAGCTAAACAGGGCCGTAATGCTTCATATTTTGGACTCAGTCTAATAAAGTGTGAAAATATTCAAATTCATATTTTGCTAAATCTATTAATATTTACATTCATTAACATATAAATCAAATGTTAATAGAAATTGCTTTAGTCAATTAATTTATTATTATAGAAGAGTTTGACTTCATGTGCAAGTACATGTACCAGTATACGAGTATCAAGTCTTTGAATCCCGAGTCAATATGTGGTTTTTACCTCCTAACAGATTAATCAATTGAGGCACCTGTACTTGAACCTTTATTTTTTTTCTTCAGTGCGCTATATATCAGGCTTGTTTGCTTGGTTTATCAACGGCGTGAATAGCCATTTTGGGATTCTGTCTACTCGAGACATACATAGTGCTGCCACACTGCACTTTATGCCACAAACAAGTGGCATGATGCCGCACCCTGTCACATTATCCTGACACTGGGCCAACCCGCCCGGTTTCGAATTCCACTCTAAAATATTTTAAGACTTAGGATCACCGTTCATTGTTCTTCTTTCCAAAATAAGAATACCGAAACGTTTCTTGACAAATACTACTAGTTAGTAAGGAAGCTATTTATGACATAAATAACTACCCACTTACTCATATCCTTTAATGATTTGTTGCGCAAAAATAGTTGAATGTGTTCCCACCTTATGTTATAGCTTTAGCACTTCTTTTATAATCATTTACGCTAAGTATTGCTGGGCGGAATTAAATATGATACTACAGTAAGGCACCCATGACTGGTCTGTACCGTTTTTCCCAATTTATCGGCCGCGTGTGTGGTGGAATGGTATATGAACGCGCGTCGATTGGTTTAAATCCTTCACCAAATCATCAGGCGACCAATGAAATGGCTGCAATGGAACCAGAACCTTAGATTTCCGACGAAAACAATCCAGGCAGGTTTGATATGTAGCGGACAACAGGGACTTGGTCAATAACCTCCGACTCCAGTAGAGGATACTCTGACCATTAAACCATCAAAGGACGTAAATTATGAATGTTTAGACTGGTGTAATAACATACTAGGAACCATACAAATATAACTCCAAAAAAGATCATTTTCGGCGGTGTCCGAGTTCTCCTAGATAAACAAGCATGGTGGTTATTATAATTTAACCCTTTCCCTCATATAGACTCATTTTGACGCACTCAATAGGTACCACATAAAGCCTGATCTGCAGAAAACCACAGTTAAACCTTACCAAATTTAATTACAAAATCCTCATTGCCAGACCACTGAGGAGCAGCGAACAGCATAAAACCTGTTACTCGCAGGCTGATCTGGTTTTATGCTGTTCGCATAGGTCTTTTTATGGTTTCCTCTATGAGGGAAAGGGATAAGCTTCTATATGACTTTGATATGTTATGACGTAAGTTCCGATATATCCTCTACAGCTAACAGGTGTTGTTTCAGTCATAATGGCCTGTTTACAGGGATTCAGTACACATATGACTTTGATTGTTAAATTAAAAAATATAATGTTCTATATGTATATAAATATAAACATGATTTTTTATTTATTTATTTAACAAGCAAAATTATATGTGCCGAACCCCTTTGTTTCTTTTGTAAAACTAGTCTATATAAACAGATTTTTTACCTTTGGGTCTGTACAATAGTGTACATGTGTGTTGTGTGTGTGTGTGTGTGTGTAAGGTGGGGAATAAATGAAGTTACTGTATGTTAGCATATATAAGTTATAAAACTCTAAATTAAATAAACGCATACTGAAAACTGAATTAAAAGATGTAATGTCATCACGTTTATATAAAGTATACATGTACATAATTTGAGTATATAATGTGTTTTTGACATACAATACAGGTACTAATACAGCTTGATTTATGTGTGCTTTATTATGCACTAGAAATGTTTGCAGAGCCCATTCATCACAAAGGAAAAGCACAGTAAAGTGGCAATAAAATCACCCGTCTTACTTAAAACTGAAAATTAAGACGGTCTGTTGTCAGTATTGCGTGAATGTATGAAATATATACACTCCAGTCTGCTTTATTTATTACACTCTGCGAAATTCTATCAAAGCAATAAATCAAACAGCATGCGGGTTTAGTATTAACTTTTTTGTCAGTACTACGTATAAAAATCAAGTTTGTAACCGGTTTGATCCAGTTAGTTGAGTGTGAAGATCTCTTAGATAATTTATAAATAAGGGTTGCAATTCAAATACTCTTTTAATACAAGATTATTGGAGTTACCTCCCATATTAAAGGCACGGCCTGGAACTTTCCAGTGTGTTGTTGCGGATGTATTTCCTTTCGTTTATTGTACGATTTCATACCTGTTAAAACTTGACTTGCGTGTGTTCAGAGTCCGTGAGAGTATTATTCACCAAGAAAAAATGGTTCATTTTCACATACAAATGTACTTACATTACTAACATTTAAAGAGGAATTTTCTCTTTACAAAAGAAAAAAAAAAAACATTTTTTTTTGCATTGGTAATAAGGGCCAATATTAAAAAAAAAATGCAGATTGTAAAAACGCTCATATTGACTTTCTTGGCTCCTGTTGAAGTCTATGCCTGAAAACAACCATGGTGTGTACAACATATGGTCCACATTACCACACAACCTCATAATAAAAAGAAGCACAGTCCCCGTCTCTGTTACCAACGAGACAACATGAGGAACAAGAAAATATCTTGTATGAACAAGTTACCACTTTTTCAAAGGGTAGACCGTAGAATGGACATCATATTTATACAAGAAGGACATAGTGGCCCTGGATCGCACACCTGAGTATAGGGTTAACCAAGGAACATCTGTACTAAAACATTTTGAAATCTGGCCAGTCGTTTTGAAGGAGATGATTTTTAAAGTATTCATATTTTTTTCTTTCCGTTGCTATGGGAACCAGAGTTCTACATGGATCAAGTTTATTTTAGAAACTTTTGTGAAGGTTCACCCAAGGATCATCCCTGCCAAGTTTAATCCTATTCTGTCCAATGGTTTCAGAGATGTCTTTTAAAGCAAATTGTTGACAACAGATGACGGCGCAGGGTGATCACAAAGTTCACCTTGAACACATTAGTGCTCAGGTGAGCTAAAAATAATACATAAGGTATTTCTGGCAAATGGTCTGGATAAGTATGTTTAAGACAGTTTTACTCTGATTTGTAATATTTATTGTATATAATTAAACATATAAATAATGATGATATTCAGCCTTTCCAATAGGAATATGAATGATGCTCATAATCAAAGAATCTACAAATGGAAAATTATTTTTTTTTTTGGTTGGAATTTAAATTTAAGTATTGGTGAGCACACTTCTGACAAAACATTTTAACCCTTTCCCTCATATAGACTCATTTTGACGTACTCAATAGGTACCACATAAAGCCTGATCTGCAGAAAACCACAGTTAAACCTTACCAAATTTAATTATAAAGTCCTCATTTCCAGACCACTGAGGAGCAGTGAACAGCATAAAACCTGATCAGCCTGCTAGTTACTCGCAGGCTGATCTGGTTTTATGTTGTTCGCATGGGCCTTTTCATGGTTTCCTCTATGAGGGAAAGGGTGAAAGCATGAAATGATTTAATCTACAATAGATTGAAGACTTAAAACTTCTGATTTGGCATATTTTCTAAAATCTAACCAAACAATATAACTTTTCTTTATACAGCAATTACATGTGCTATAAATTTCTAAGTTCAAAGACATTAATTTTTAGGCATTACAGAACAGTATTTTCAGACTGATGGACAAATCAATTTCAGAAATTCTTGAGATATGGTAAGAGTAATTTTGCAAAGACACTGCTTCACTTCGGTGTCTGTTTGATAAATGTTAAATACATGATGCTGATATATTTGTGACTGCTACATATGTTACAGAAAAGTATATGACACTGTTTAGTTAATTTGACTGTTGCTAGGATATCCTTTGTGCACTTGCTTAATTGTTACATAGAATGCATGTAGCTTATTGAAATGGTTAAGATAATTGCTACCTCAGAAGAAATGTGTCTATCATAACAGCAATTCCCTGAAACATTATGAGCCGGGTTTGGCTTTTTTTGCAGGTTTAAACTGGACACGAGATTTGGCATATTTTTAGGAAAAAGTAAGTTGGATTACATTTTTTTCAGTTGTTGCTGTTTGTCAGCACTGAACATATTAACCTTCATTTGTTGAGACAGTTGAACTATTGAAGCATATGGTAACGTATGTAAAAGCTATAATGCACCATACAGGATTGAAAATGGTTAAAATACATTTTTCAATGTTACAGCTGGGTAGTTCAGTAAAGCATTTAATTGGTTTTGTTTAATATTAACACCTGTAGCATAAAAATGCAAAAATGATCAATAATTCAAAGATAACCAATAAAGAAAGTTTATATTTATGATCTATCAACTGGTAATCCACAGAAATCATAAAAATAAACAGTTTAACTCACTGTAAGTGATTTCATTCAATTTTTCAAGTAATTTGAATTTTTGATTAAAAATATCCAAATTTACGTTTTTATTTTTTTCCGAGTAAATTCAATATCCTATATCTCCAGAAAATTTGAAACTTTAAATAAACAAATGGAAAAGCTTGTATAACCCGAATATCAAATTACATTGTATGTCATTTAGTAAAACTATTTAAATTAAATACATCAATTTGGCAATTATTTTTCTAAAATTAAATATTTTCAGGGTTCCTACACTAAAAAGGTGACTGCTTATGTATATGTTTCCTTAAATACATATTTGAATGTAAATAAAGTCAGTGGGATAAAAGGTATAAAATTGCACATGTGTATCAGGAAGGAAAAAAACAATTATTCACACGTTAATTTCAATTGATTTACTGATTATTTTATAAAAAAACATTTTCAACCAATCTTAGGGCCTTGTTTTTCATCATATCAGCAATCAGCCACTTACTGGTTATCTTAAATTTCAACAAGAGCTGTCAGAGGACTGCACGCTCGACTATTCAAAATGCTTGTTGGTAAATCAAATGAAATCCATTTCAATTCTTGTCCTTCACATACCCTGTACATAATAATAGTCAAAAATGATATACCTTGATAGTCTGATACCCCTTAATATTTTTATGAAGCTTAAAATCAATCCCATGCCTAGTTACTGAGACATAAGCATAATAACACTGTGCATGCAAAACTTTATCCAAAATTCAAAGCAAGAAAAGGGCCATAATTTGTATAAAATTCAGTCCAAAAGTTATCCTCCTTGGTTTTCTGATGCCCCTGAAGACACTCCTTAACATTCTAGTCAATTCCACAAGCAATTTCTGAGATATAAGCTGGACAGTAGCTTGAAGGCAAAAATTTAACCAAAATTTTAAGTTAAAAGGGGGCCATGATTTTTAATATATTCCATCAAGTGTTATCTTCCTTTATAATATGATACCCCTAAACATATTAAAGATGTTTCAAATCAATTGCATGCCTGGATACTGAGATATTAGCATGAAAGTACCTTGCATGCAAAACTGTAACCAAAATTTCTAAGTTAATAAGGGGCCATCATTTGTAATATATTCTATCAAGAGTTACCTACCATGAAAGTATGATACCCCCTAAACACATAAAAGATGTTTCAAATCAATTGCATGCCTGGATACTGAGATATTAGCATGAGAGTATCTTGCATGCAAAACTTTAACCAAAATTTCTAAGTTAAAAAGGGGCCATAATTTGTAATATATTCCATCAAGAGCTATCTACCTTGGTTGTCTGATGCCCCTAAACATATTCATAAACTTTCAAGTCAATACCATGAATGGCTATTGAGATACATACTGGATAGTAGCTTGCATGCAAAACTTTAACCAATTTTTTTCTATTGCATGCAAAACTTTAACCAAAATTTCTAAGTTTAAAAGAGGCAATAATTCATATTAAATTCAGTCAAGAGTTATCTACCTTGGTTGTCTGATGCCCCTAAACATATTTATAAACTTTCAAGTCAATACCATAAATGGTTATTGATATAAGGTTGACCAAAAGCTGCAACGCCAATGCCAGGGCGACTACAATAGCTCTCATATTCTTCGAATAGTCGAGCTAATAATGGAAACACGCTGTTTTGTTTTTTCTCTCCCTAAGCTGACAAAATAATAAGTTTATTATTTCACTTGAAAAAAAATATTCTTTTTACCTGGATGAAAAAATTTCATGTAAAAGCATGATTAACCAGAATGAAATAGAAATACAATATCAATATAGACCTGAATCAAATCACAATCGAAGTTTACCTTCTTAGAACAATATATACAAAAATCAAGCTAAGAATCAAAATTTAAATCACAGATCTTCCCATATCAAAGGCAACATTAACAACAACAAACAACATTGTTTCCACACTCACATCACAATTCACTTTTGCCACCCGCATTTTTATTGTCAACTTCCTTTTCAGCGGCCACACTGGCTCCCAACCCGATCGGACAACTCACTCCGGTTCCACCGAGCCCACAGTAACCGCCAGGATTCTTATGCAAATATTGTTGATGATAGTCTTCCGCGTAGTAAAATTCAGAAGCAGGCTGGATTTCCGTAACGATATTGTCGTATCCCTTTTCAAGGAGAGCTTTCTCATACTCATTTCTACTGTCGAAAGCTTCCTGCTTCTGCTTGTCGCTGTAGTAATATATCCCTGACCTGTACTGTGTGCCTTGGTCGTTGCCTTGCTGATTTAAGGTCGTGGGGTTGTGGTTTTCCCAGAAGACCTGAGGAAACAGGGTTTTTATGCAAATATTGAAATAAATGTCAAATAATCTTTTTTCTTTTACAAAGTGTTTTCCATCCTCAAATGAGCTGACCTAGGGCTGACTTTTTTCTTGCCTCTGTTTCTGATACACAAGTCAATATTGGATGACTTTAAGTGCTACCATGCAAAAACTAAGTTTAGTTCAAATGCAGTGTCCAAACGCTGGTCAATATTTTCTTAAAAAGTTCAGATCTGGAAATTTCTTTTCATTATTCCAACTACAGATGACATTTGGAACACCTCTATGAAGTAATCATTCCTCCAACCTGAAGAGTGTGACAAGAGTAACAAGACTGAAGTCAAAATTATTTTAGATTTGACATGAACCATTGTCACCATAGCAACCACCCTAAGTCCTCTGATTGGTCTTCTTTGACACAAACTACTCACCAGGGGCATGTCTCACTTAACTTTATACATCAAAAATCTCCTTATACTGTGAAATCATTTTATTTTGTGGGGATGAAATTTCATGGATTCAGTGAAAAAACAATGTTCGTGGGGACAAGAATTCGTGGATTTGTGCGTTAGAATTTTTTTTAAATTTATTTATTTCAACGTTATCTGGACGTTGATTTAAGTTGAAAAGAATGCAGCCTAATATTGATCATAATATGTTAATGACATGGCATTTAGTATATGTTAAGATCTGCTTTAGTACTTACTTTTAGGGAGTGTTAATCAGACCAAAGTAAGTGTAAATAAATCTAAGCTTGTGGCCATATAATCTTCGTAACATTTTGGCCATGTATTGCTAAGGATAAAAACCGAGGTCACCACAGCATGATATCCCGGACCCACTCGTCATCAACTGGGGCTAGACAGGATGTCATGTAGTGCCTGGGGCAAGTGGACAATGGGGGCAGAGCAGGCGTCAATCAGTCGTCTTGATGACAACGACAAATCAAAATTAGTTGCAGTTGTACATTAAACACAATTAGTAACACAACTAACATTATGAAGTTTTCTTTGGCGATTTGTTTATTTGCTGTTTAATACATTATATTCCAGAACATAAACTCTGTTGGGGTATGGGAGAAGGTCGTCATTATCGGCGAGCTGTTTGACATGATAAATGAAATTTTTTTGTGGGGACATAAATTCGTGGATAGCGTTAATCCCCCACGAAATATTATGATTTTACAGTATGTAAATCCACAGATATAAATTAGAAATATTCTTGTAGAATCTTCATAAAAAGTGTTGTGTTTGAATAATGCTTTGAAATGGGTAACATTTTTCATGTTTTATTGTACAAATAAGACATTAGTAGACACTATGTAGAACAACAGTCACATGACTAAGATACAATTTGTTCATACAAAGTTAAGTGAATCTTGCCCCATCTACCCAGGAGGAGGTAAATCTGTTTAACTGATTCAGGCTTGGCAAGATTTTTCAGTGGTCTTACACCATGATTATGATGCGGTGTTTCTGAGAGAGAGAGAGAGAGAGAGGGTGTGTGTGTGTGTGTGTGTGTGTTAATGTGATTGTTAACAAAATACATGAACAGTGTGATAACTCAGACTACTAAAAAACAAGAGCAATCTTAAACATTTCTCAGTCCCTAAAATATCAACATCAACTAAACTATCACTTTTACACAAAAAACACCAAATTCTTTTAACAAGTTTTTTTTCAAGATCTTCATATTAGTATTCAGGAAGTGTAAAGGGAATGGCTGATTGCAATGCAAGAGATGTCACACTCACCTTCAGCAAGTCCACATAGGAGATCTCTGTCGGGTCAAATATCACCCGGACCACCTCATTGTGCCCAGTCTTTCCTGTACACACCTCCTTGTACGTGGGGTTTGGTGTGTAGCCCTGCGCATACCCTACCTGAGATATGCCATGACCAACATATTACAAACCAATAAATCACAGTTCTAACTCAATTTCAATAACAGGGATTTCAATTCAGCTGATTTTATAGTTAGTCTGCAGCTATATTCCCAATAGAAGAAATAATATACATTTCCAAATTTGAATATAAAAAATCTCAAATAAAAAAAGGTTTATTTTGACCAAAACTTTACATTTTTTTCCACACAAGTGTTAATAAACTGATCAGTATATATTACTTTCATTTCAAAGATTTATTGCAAATTCTTATTTAGTCCTTTCCCAATTTCTACCACCTTTGTATGACAATTTCTGATCAGCCATGAAATTACAAACTGATCGGGTTTTACTCCGTTCATTTCAAATTTAAAGCAAATTGTAAAATTCTTTGGTCCTTTTACATAGAGAAAAATCATACCTGGGTTGAAAAAACTTTTTTCTGTTGCCAAAATTTTCTTTCTGCTCCCCAAAAGCAACCCATTCCTACAAACAGATAAAAACAACACATGATCAACAATTTACAGTGACAAACTCCTAACCAGACAGACAGAATACCATCACCAGGATCTCACCTTATTGGACATTTCCAGTGTTAACAGATGTTTTCAAATTGACTTACAGATCTGATAGCTTCACTGGGACAACAGGTAGTGTATAATAGGTAGTCAACAGTTGACCTGGTTTGCAAAAACTGAACTGGAAAGGTACATGTCAGATTGACACAGTATGACAGTCTTATACATAGGATGCCTGGCGGAAAGCCATTGTTTTAACCACTACACTCTCCAGTTTATCATACAAAATGAAAACAAAAGACTGAAAAACATCCATGAATGATAATCACACAATAAAAGATTAGATCCATCAAAAAAAAAATGATGATATCAAAAAAAATTATTAAATAATCCAAGAAACAAGGCTTTGTCAGTATAGTAAGCTATACTGACTGGAGTCCCAACCAGTGAAAAAAAAAAACATGAAGAATTTGTGCCAGACTGAAACAAGAAAATAATGGAAATGGGTTATGATCTTCAAACTGCACTGACCTGTCAAGCGTGCATATGGCTGATGCATGCAACATACCTTTGTGTTATGACAAACACTTCTGTAAAGATTCATGAAAATCCAAACATAGATATTGAAGTTATAGAGAGGACATGAAAATGTAGCCTATGAATACTAAAGACGATTTCTAACAAATCTTGTGACCTTGACCTTTCAAGCATGCATATGGCTGGTGCATGTGACACATCTTTGTGTCATAACAAACACTTCTGTAAAGTTTAATGAAAATCCAAACATAAATATGGAAGTTACAGAAATGAATAGAGGCCTATGAATTCCAAAGACAATACCAAACAAATCTTGAGATCTTGACCATTCAAGGGCACATATGTTTATAGCAAAAAAATATCTTCATGTAATGACAAACAATTTTGTAAAGCTAAATGAAAATCCATCCATAGATATGGAAGTTATAGAGTGGACACGTCGATATAGCCTATAAAGAATTTCTAAAAACACTGGTGACCTTGACCTTTTAAGTGTGCATATGGTTGATGCGCGCCACACACCTTTGTATTATGACAAACACTTCTGTAAAGTTTTACGAAAATCCATCCAAAGATATTGAAGTAATAGAGCGGACACAAAGATGTAGCCTATTAATATCAAAGAGAATTTCTAACACCTCAAGTTACCTTGACCTTTAAGGACGCATATGGTTGATGTGCATGATACACCTTTGTGTTATGGCAAACACTTTTGTAAAGTTTTATGAAAATCCATTCATAGATATTGAAGTTATAGAATGGACCTGAAGATATAGCCTATAAATACAAAAGACATTTCTGACAACTCCAGTGACCTTGACCTTTAAGGATGGATGTGGCTGATACATGTGACACAAACATGGGTTATGAGGAATACTACTGTGAGGTTTTATTTAAGTCCATCCATAAATGTCCAAGTCATGGAGCGGGCACGAAAGCGGGACAGACGAATGGAATGACGGACGGAAGGACGTGCAAAAAACTATAGTTCCCAGCCTTTTTTCACTGGTGGAGACTAATAACTGGAACATTTGTTGATTTTATTACAAGATCACATGAAGTGTAGGTAGCAGTAAGTCTCACCAAACAAAGCCATCTCCATCTGCTCTGGGAAAGGTGGAACGGTGGGGTTCTTGTTGACTGCGTGTTTCTTGGACACGGTCATTGGCTCATCTCGTCCTGGAATTAGTCAACATTGAAAATCTCTTTCTGTTTATAATAACAAACAAGAATATATTTTCTTCATAGACAAATTTGAATCAGAGATGTTAATTTCTTTAGGCAAAAAAAAAAAAGTTGTTCGTTTCTACTAACATCTCTGAAAAAAAAAAATTGGGTTGTTAGGTCTGCTAAAGTTTTTTTATTTTGAACTTTTTTCCTATTTTTACCTTATTTTCAAAAAAGTTTAAAGGTCCATACAAAAAAATAGGGTTGGTCGACTATTGGAAACTTTTTTATTATGCCTTATCTAACAGAACTAGTGCACTTTTTCCTGAAATTTCTTGAAACAATTGGACTTTTTACTGAATTTCTTGAAACAATTAAGTTTTGTAAATCAAATTTACCATTTGTTACATTCTTGAGGTCCTATTTTTGCTCCTCTGTGGAGGTTAAAAGAAAAAATAAATGGAACAGGATCTTGGTTGTTATTACAGCTGTCATGTATCATATACTAAAAACACTTGTAAATCAAATATTAAACAACTTCATTCTATACTTTTTCATACAATTGCTTCCATACGGAGGGGGCACTGTATCAAAGACACATTTGCACAAAATGTCACACGGCAATTTTAAACACTCTACATTGAGAAATGTCTCAAACATTCTATGAAAAATTATGATAAATGTCACATTGTAAAAATATTTTTCCCTGTAACGGTCCTAAGACATCACCAACCAATCCTTTTATAAGTTGTGAGAAAATTAACATTTTTACAATCAATGTTAAAATGTGAATCAATTTTTTATATCTGCATAAAATAAAAAAATAAAAAAATGCACCCGTGGTAATGACAATACAGTAACTCATCATTGAGGAATGCAAAAAAATATAAGTCTCATGTGTATTTTCACTAATGCATTACATACCTGGTAAGGCAGATTCTGGGGTGGGCATCGTTGAAGGTCTTGACATCGCTTCTCCCATACCAAAAAATAAACCTGCCGCCTGGTGGCGTAATACGGACTGAACAAGCAGTAGAAGCTTAACGGTGGAACTTGGTCGTGAAATGAGATTCCTGGATAATTAAAAATAAAGACGACTTTACAGACAATTTTAACCCTTTACCTCATGAATATTCATGTACAACTTATGACTTGATGAATATCAATTTACATTACTTTAAATGGTTGGAAATGGTATAAGAAAACAATGAATTTTCTTTGACATGCAGACTTTGTAGAATCTGAGCTACAATACGAGGAGACCCTGATCTGACAGCTTCTGAATAAAGTGTGATCTAGGTCTGGCCTGTTTGCCAATCACTGTATCAAAATGTGTCTTGCATTTGAACTTAAAACCGCCTAGTCCACATTTGTGTATCCCCATTATTTTTCAAATGGTTCACCTTTCGGTCTGGCACTATCCCCTACAGGCGTGACGACCACTCCACCAGTACC
>CM037786.1:2163114-2213114 GCA_021229015.1 Solen grandis
AAGGGACACAAACCTTGTAAAAATCAATGAACCATAAAATCACCACTTCATGCACATCTACCCATTATAGTAATGATATTGACCAAGTTTTGAAAAGATTCATTCAGAAATGTAGGAGGAGTTGCGTTCACAAGGCTGCAATATCAAACAGCTACAGAGACTAAGTTTCAAGGGACACAAATCATGTAAAAATCAATGAACCTAAAATCACCACTTCATGCACATCTACCCATTATAGTAATGAATTGACCAAGTTTTGAAAAGAATCATTCAGAAATGTAGGAGGAGTTGCTTCACAAGGCTGCAATATCATTCAACTACAGAGACTAAGTTTCAAAGGGACACAAATCTTAAAAATCATGAACCGGAAAATCGCCACTTCATGCACATCTACCCATTATAGTAATGACACTGACCAAGTTTTGAAAAGATTCATTCAGAAATGTAGGAGGAGTTGCGTTCACAAGGCTGCAATATCATTCAGCTACAGAGACTAAGTTTCAAAGGGACACAAATCTTGTAAAAATCAATGAACCGGAAAATCGCCACTTCATGCACATCTACCCATTATAGTAATGACACTGACCAAGTTTTGAAAAGATTCATTCAGAAATGTAGGAGGAGTTGCGTTCACAAGGCTGCAATATCATTCAGCTACAGAGACTAAGTTTCAAAGGGACACAAATCTTGTAAAAATCAATGAACCGGAAAATCGCCACTTCATGCACATCTACCCATTATAGTAATGATATTGACCAAGTTTTGAAAAGATTCATTCAGAAATGTAGGAGGAGTTGCGTTCACAAGGCTGCAATATCATTCAGCTACAGAGACTAAGTTTCAAAGGGACACAAATCTTGTAAAAATCAATGAACCGGAAAATCGCCACTTCATGCACATCTACCCATTATAGTAATGACATTGACCAAGTTTTGAAAAGATTCATTCAGAAACGTAGGAGGAGTTGCGTTCACAAGATACGGACGTACGAACGTACGGACGGACGGACAGACGGAGAAGATGACGCCAATATACGACCGCCTCCGGCGGCGTATAAAAACGTATTGAAAAAACACCGTAGAATATTGTGAACCAGTCTGCGCTAGCACCTTACGGATCTTTCTAAAAAATGAGCATTGCTATGGTGATATTTTGTCAAAATTAGCTCCCCTGATCAAGTAAAGAGTTTTATTATCTTGATTAACCATCGTAACAATACGGAATTCTTTTTTACTGAAACATTTCTTTCTTGGTCGCGAAAAGTTACTCGTCCGGTTAGAGGAGTGTTCAGGGAAATTATGCTCATCAGACCTTGAAATTCACTGGTAAATATGAGAGGACGAGTGGATTTTTACAGCCCTGACCCTTCAAATATCAAGCTCATTGGTATGAGGACCCATCAAATATCAAGTTCATTGGTATGAGGACCCACTAAAAATCAAGCTTAATGGTATGAAAACCCATCAAATATCAAGATTAATAGTTTTCAGAGCTGCAAAGACGTTTTATGATACAATAACAAGAGCTGTCAGAGGACAGCACGCTCGACTATTCAAAATGCTTGTTGGTAAATCAAATGAAATCTATTTCAATTCTTGCCCTTCACATACCCCGTACATAATAATAGTCAAAAATGATATACCTTGATAGTCTGATACCCCTTAATATCTTTATGATATCTAAAATCAATCCCATGCCTAGTTACTGAGACATAAGCATAACACTCTGCATGCAAAATTTTAACCAAAAATCCAAGTAAGAAAAGGGCCACAATTGGTATAAAATTCAGTCCAAAAGTTATCCTTCTTGGTTTTCTGATGCCCCAGAAGACACTCCATAACTTTCTAGTCAATTCCACAAGCAATTTCTGAGATATAAGCTGGATAGTAGCTTGAATGCAAAAATAATCAAAATTCTAAGTTAAAAGGGGGTCAAATCTTTTAATATATTCCATCAAGTGTTATCTTCCTTTATAGAATGATACCCCTAAACATATTAAAGATGTTTCAAATCAATCCCATGCCTGGACTCTGAGATATAAACATGAAAGTACCTTGCATGCAAAACTTAAACCAAAATTTCTAAGTTAAAAAGGGGCCATAATTTGTAATATATTCCATCAAGAGTTATCTACTTTGGTTGTCCTTAACATATTCATAAACTTTCAAATCAATACCATGAATGGTTATTGAGATACAAACAAGATAGTAGCTTGCATGCAAAACTTTAACTAAATTTTCTATTGCATGCAAAACTTTAACCAAAATTTCTAAGTTAAAAAGGGGCCATAACTTGTAATATATTCCATCAAAAGTTATCTACCTTGAAAGTATGATACTCCTAAACATATCAAAGATATTTCAAATCAATCCCATGCCTGGATACTGAGATATAAGCATGAAAGTAACTTGCATGCATAACTTTAACCGAAATTTCTATGTTAAAAAGGGGCAATAATTTGTAACATATTCCATCAAGAGTTATGTACCATGAAAGTATGATACCCCTAAACATACTAAAGATGTTTCAAATCAATCCCATGCCTGGATACTGAGATATTAGCATGAAAGTAACTTGCATGCAAAACTTTAACCAAAATGTCTAAGTTAAAAAGGGGCAATAATTTGTAACATATTCCATCAAGAGTTATCTACTATGGTTGTCTGATGCCCCTTAACATAATCATAAACTTTCAAGTCAATACCATAAACGGTTATTGAGATATAAGGTTGATAGTAACTTGCACGCAAAACTTTAACCAAAAGCTGCAACGCCAACGCCAAGGTGACTACAATAGCTCTCATATTCTTCGAATAGTCGAGCTAAAAAAGGCTGTCTGAATCTACAAACATTTTTTTCCCTTTTATAATTTCATCATTTTCAGTTTCAAGATCCATACATGCTTCATCAGTTCTTCTTTATATAAATTGCATACACCAATTCCTTCATAAACACTTATATGTTGAACCCACCTCCAAGAATGAGAGAAGGCCAAAGATTCATCTAAGGAATCTCCCATTATCATACCTGTTTATGATGTGAGACAGGCATTTACATATGTTCACCTATGATAAATAGGCACCTGTAAAGCTTACTCCCAGGGGTCAGCTGGAGGTCAGCAGGTCACACCCTCCACAGGAAGTGCTACTGATATCTACTACCTGTAAGATGCAGGATATCTCACAGCCTATACTGGAACAAGGCTATCTCACTCCCTACCCATACCCTTTCCATGTCATCTCTTTAACTGATATGTTTGTTTGTTTATTGGGTTTAACATCCCACCAATAGTATTTCAGTCATTCGGAGATTGTGTCTACTTGAAACAGATATAGTGCTGCCACAAGGCAGTATCATGTCTGGACATGTGGCATGATACCACACCCATTCACATTACCCTGACACCAGGCCAACCAGTCCTTGACCTACCTTTACATGCTAAGCAAAGGAGCTATACCAGTACTTCAGTAGGGCAGCATAAAAAATACATTTAACTTGAACTTGAAGCGTGATTCACAGCAACAAAAAATTCAATCCAATCGTGACTGCAACAGGCATGGTGGGTGTTTAAGTTTGTTTTTTTCAGCACCATGACAACAGCCTGGAGGGCGCAGCACAAACAATCGGAATTTATAGTGTACCTTTAGGGTTAAAGGAAGACCCGACAACTATAAAGGATAAAATTGCAACATAAATTTACAGATGCAACTGTACACAGGGATCTCTTAAGAGACATATCTCTCCTTTTGGGAATGAAATGGGGCCAGAGGCCAGTTCACTAAAGTTAGGGAGAAAATTGCTTATGTTACGTATAAACCCATTAAAACATCTCCCCTGATACTTGTAAAGGCCTCCCATCAACATCTTGTAGAAACAAGAGAGCCAAAATTCCCCAGAAGTCGCCTGAGAAATTTTGCCTATACAAGTTTCTATATTATAACATATCCATGTAGAATGCAACAAGATCATTTCAATTTCACACAGCAAACAGTACCGGAGGTCCTAATTTGAAGGTGTAGCTTAAAAATTCAAAAGTTGTTTACTGGTCAGGGTAAAGGTCAGTAAAGGTCAAAGTTCAATTCCACACACCAAATAGTACCTATGGTCAAAATTTGAAGGTCAGAGCTTAAAATTTCAAAAGAAGGTCACTTGGTCTTATAAAGATCATCCAATATTGTCAAAATAAAATTCCACACACAAATCTGCACCTTTGGTCCAAAACTGAAAGTCATGGCTCCCTATATAAGTCTATGTAACTTGAGTGTACACAAAGTGAAATCTGGAATTTTTATCATTCGAGGACTATAACCCTAGGACTAATAGGAAGATATCATGCAGTCATAATCAAAGATGGCCAAGAGAATATGACTATGAACATTGTCATGAAGTTTAAAGATGATTGCTTAAGAAATGAAGATGCTAGAGTGTAAACAAAGTGAAATCTGGCTTTTTTTTTTTTTTTTTATTAAAAGGGGCATAACTCCTGACCTATTTAGCCAATATAGCCATAATCGAAACTGACCAAGAGATTATGGCCATAAACATTGTCATAAAGTTGGAAGATGATTGCTTAAAAAAATAAGGATGCTAGAGTGTAAACAAATTAATTGTGGACAACTGACAGTCAGCAGACATTCAATGATCCTAATAGCTCATATGAGCACATATAATAAATAATAATAATAAAAAAAAAAACCTTTAATCCTAGAATGTACAATATCCAAAATAACAAAAACACATATATACTTTAAGCTTGTTGAAGAATGATCACCTTAGAAGAAGTGGAAAGGTGAGGGAAATTTAAAAGAAGTTTGTTATGCAATCCTATTTTGTTGGGGGAAAATCCATAAACCATGGGGGCATTCAAACATGCATAAAGGGTACGTGCAAATTTCACAGCTGTAACAAATCATTTTATTTTTTTTTCTTCACAAGAAATATTTCATCTTTAATACAATGTGAAGGCCACCTTCAAACTCATAAAAAAGTGTTTTTTTCTCCCCAAAATATGGTAATAAGGCCTTTCCCCCATCATCAGAAAAAGCATGGCTGGGCTGGTCTGATCGCAATCACATCAGGAAGTCCGGGAAGTATTAACCCTTTCCCTCATAGAGGACACCATGAAAAGACCTATGCGAACAGCATAAAACCAGATCAGCCTGCGAGTAACTCGCAGGCTGATCAGGTTTTATGCTGTTCGCTGCTCCTCAGTGGTCTGGAAATGAGGATTTTGTAATTAAATTTGGTAAGGTTTAACTGTGGTTTTCTGCAGGTCAGGCTTTATGTGATACCTATAGAGGGCGTCAAAAGGAGTATATATGAGGGAAAGGGTTAAGGTGTGTTGCGCAAATTCATTCAGTGGAACATACATAAACACTTAGAAATAACCAGTTTCATCAATATGTACATGACTGCTTTAATGAACATGATAATCACTTTACATTGACTGTTTGTTCATTGGGTTTAATGTCCCACCAACAGTATTTCAGTCATTTGGAGACTATGTCTACTTGAGACATATATAGTGCTGCCACACTAATATGCTGAGCCCCAAGAAAGGGAGCTATACCAGTATGATTTAAAAACTTGAGCCTTTCTGGCTTCCAATGGACAACATTTTCTCAAAAGCATCAAACTGAAAACTCCAGAAGTGAATATACAATCCTTTTAACAATCATGTTAAACCAGCTTTCATCCCATGGACCAATATCCTCTAATCTACCAGAAGGACAATTGATCATTGATAAGATCTTACACCATGTAATTATACACACGCAGATTCTAAAAAGCTGTCCAACAGCCTCTGCTGATTCAGAATATTTCAGTGTCAGCCTCTTCTGATACACAGTTTCATTATCACCTTTTTTACAACGTGAATACTTGCCCGGGCACGTGCACATGTATTCTCATGTGCAAACAAACATGCATGCACATGTAAGATACATATCCATATAAATACAAATACATACACATAAAAAACATTCACACATGCAAATAAACATGCATGCACATGTGCAGATTTATACATATATACATATGAACACATACACATAAGAACATACATAATTATATTCATGTGCATACATATACAAGCACACACATTTACACACAAAAACATACATACATTCATGGAAATACATATATGAACATAAAAGAAAACACAAAACACAACAATGTGTAAATTCATATGCTCACATACAAGCACATACAAAAACACAAGAACATTCATATGCATATATACACATACAAGCAAATACACATAAATACATGTACAAATACATATAAATTGACATACATATGCAAAAATAAACCCATATTGATATATGCATGTATAAATGTATAGTCTTTTTCCATTTATAATGGTGAGTCTTTCTGCTTTCAATAGATGACACATGCACCAAAAACAAGCATGTGAACACACACAAACACACACACAGAGTACACATACACACAAATAACACATATACAAAGTATACACAAAGTATACACACATATACAAAGTAAACACACATACAAAACACATACACATATACAAAGTATACATACATACAAAGTACTTATATATACAAAGTACATACACATAAACAAAGTATACAAACATACAAAGTATATATACACATATACAAAGTTACATACATACATACATATATACATACATACATACAAAGTACTTACACATACAAAGTACATACATATATACAAAGTATACATACAAAGTGTATACACATATACAAAGCATACATACATACAAAGTACTTATACATACAAAGTACATACACATATACAAATTTTCATACATACATACATACAAAGTACATACACATATGACTTGACTTAACTCTTTGAGTTTACCGTCGCTTAGACAGTATTTCAGTCATATAGCGACGTCCAGCTAATTACAGGTGGAGGAAGACCCCGAATGCACAGAGGCATCCAGGTAGAACCACAGACCTACCGCAAGCCAGCTGGAAGGCTTCCTCACATGAAAATCTGAATGACCCTGCCGGGATTCGAACCCACGCGATGAGGGGCTGAGTGAGTATTAAAGTCAGCGACTTTACACTCTTAGCCACGGAGGACATACACATATACAACATATATATACATACAAAGTACTTACACATACAAAGTACATACACATATACAATGTATAGATACATACAAAGTACTTACACATACAAAGTACATACACATATACAAATTGTACATACATACATACAAAATGCATACACATCAAGTAAACACACAAAGTACATATATAAAGTATATATACAGAGTACTTACAAAGTACATCACATATACAAGTATACACACATACAAAGAACATACACATATACAAAGTATTTACATATACAAAGTTCACATACAGACACATGGCTTACCTCAAAGTATTCCTTTTTGGATGACTGTTTTAATGCTGAGATCCATTCTTCCATATCACGTCGAGTTTCGGCACATAACACAAGATTACGGAAGGGGGTGATTACCTTGAGAAGAAAATAGCGAGAGATTAAAATGATCTCTGAGACAAGAATATGAGGGTCTACATAGCTCTTAACCCTTTCCCTCATATAGACTCATTTTGACCCCTCAATAGGAATCACATAAAGCCTGATCTGCAGAAAACCACAGTTAAACCTTACCAAATTTAATTACAAAATCCTCATTTCCAGACCACTGAGGAGCAGCGAACAGCATAAAACCTGATCAGCCTGCGAGTTACTCGCAGGCTGATCTGGTTTTATGCTGTTCGCATAGGTCTTTTCATGGTGTTCTCTATGAGGGAAAGGGTTAACTATTGTGAAAGATTACAGCTACCTTGCTTCAGCATTCCTGTATCTTAAAACTAAAACAAGAGGGCCAAGATGGCCCTTGGTCGCTCACCTGAGAAAGATGATTGCTTAAGAAATAAAGATGCTTGAGTGTAAAAGTGAAATCTGGCTTTTTTTATGGTGAAATGGGCATAACTCCTAAATTTACAAGTCAATATCAGTTATAATTGAACCCGATTGTGAGATTATGGGCATAAACATTGTCTTAAAGTTTAAAAACGATTGTTAAAAAAATGAAGTTGGTAGAGAATAAACAAAGTGAAATCTTGCATTTTTTGTATTAAAAGGGGCTTAACTCCTGACCTAAATGACCCATTTCAGCCACAATTGAACTCAATCGAGACATTATGGTCATTAACAATGTCATAAAGTTTGAAGATGATTGCTAAAAAAAGGAAGATGCTAGAGTGTAAACAACGTGAAATATGGCTTTTTTTATATTAAAAGGGGCATAACTCCTGACCAAATTGACGGATCTCAGCCATAATTGAACTCAATCGAGACCTTATGGTCATAAGCATTGTCATAAAGTTTGAAGATGATTGCTCAAAAGATGAAGATGCTAGAGTGTAAACAATGTGAAATATGGCATTTTTTGAATATTAAAAGGGGCATAACTCCTGACCTAATTGATGATGTCAGCCATAATCGAACTCAATCGAAACCTTATGGTCATAAGCATTGCCATAAAGTTTGAAGACGATTGCTCAAAAGATGAAGATGCTAGAGTGTAAACAACTTGAAATATGGCATTTTTTGAATATTAAAAGGGGCATAACTCCTGACCTAATGGTACGATATCAGCCACAATCGAACTTGGTCGTGATTTTATGGTTATAAACATTGATATAAAGTTTGAAGATAATTGCTCATGAAATGAAGATGCTAGAGTGCAAACAATTGAAATCTGGCTTTTTTTAATTTTAAAAGGGGCATAACTCCTGACCTAATGTTCCGATATCAGCCATAATCGAACTTGGCCGAGATTTTATGGTCATAAACACTGATATAAAGTTTGAAGATAATTGCTCATGAAATGAAGATGCTAGAGTGCAAACAATGTGAAATCTGGCTTTTTTTAATTTTAAAAGGGGCATAACTCCTGACCTAATGTTCCGATATCAGCCATAATCGAACTTGGCCGAGATTTTATGGTCATAAACATTGATATAAAGTTTGATGATAATTGCTCATGAAATGAAGATGCTAGAGTGCAAACAATGTGAAATCTGGCTTTTTTGAATTTTAAAAGGGGCATAACTCCTGACCTAATGTTCCGATATCAGCCATAATCGAACTTGGCCGAGATTTTATGGTCATAAACATTGATATAAAGTTTGAAGATAATTGCTCATGAAATGAAGATGCTAGAGTGCAAACAATGTGAAATCTGGCTTTTTTGAATTTTAAAAGGGGCATAACTCCTGACCTAATGTTCCGATATCAGCCATAATCGAACTTGGCCGAGATTTTATGGTCATAAACATTGTTTTAAAGTTTGAAGATAATTGCTCATAAAATGAAGATGCTAGAGTGCAAACGAACAAATTGTGGACGACGGACGACGGACGGACGGACGGACGGACGGACGACGGACATTCATCGATCCTAAAAGCTCATCCTGAGCACACGTGCTCAGGTGAGCTAAAAACTGAAACAAATGATACTGATCATTCCATTTTAAAACTGCCAATCACCTCAATTTATATGTTTGATCATCTTTTACAATCACCTTGTTTTGTAAGATTCAATCAAAAACACTGTTTAATTGAATCTCAAGTTTTATAATATTCAACATCTCATCATATATTGTGATAATCAATCAAAAATGTGTTCAATGATTATGAAATGTCCAACAATGCACCATTTTAACTATACCAGGGGAAAATACTCTGCTATGACGCAATGAATTTCAAAATGTAAACCCAAATACACTTTCTATGCTAATGAATTTTCCTGTGAATTTTATGACTTTGGCTCACACAGTTTTGAAGAAAATGTATGCAACAAGATTTTATGATAAACAGAAAGACCATTAGGAGACAAATCTATATCCTTCCTCTTGCTCAAGACAAGGGAATAACAAGAGGCCTTATATCGCTAACCTGAGTACCACTGCTCTAAAGGCAACCTTAAGTATTATGGACCATAACTCTCATACAAAGCAGAATAATCCTTGATTTATTAACATTATGTATACATCTGATCAAGACTGCTTTATAAATGTGGATGCTAGAATGTAAGCAAAAGTTAAATATGACAGTTTTTATACTTCAAGATAATAGTCATAAATATTGCCATCAGGTTTGTGTAAGTTCACTTTCTAAATAATCCCTAGGAAGTTGAATTTTCAAGAAATCAACTTTGGCCAGTTTTGGAAGAGGGTAATGATGCGATCATTTTTGTTAAATGAAATTAAATTCTTACCAACATGTTTAGTGAAGATTTATTTAAAAAAACAACAAAAAAACAAAAAAAACAACTGGTAATAATCACTTGGTTGCTAACCAAAAGTCTACATGGATCAAGTAATATTAGCAACATTTTTAGAGAGTTACCCAAGGAACACCTGTGCCAGAAAATTCTAAAATTTGGCCTGCAGTTTTGGAAAGCAGGTCTATATAGTTTTCACTATATATGTATAAGGCAAATTAGACCCCCCCTTTCCCCGGCAGCCATATTTTTTGACGAAGTCTTCTACTTCTAGATACCACCACATAAATCAATGATTCTACGATAATCAGAATAAAATAACACTTCTGTAATACATGTACTCCTCTGTTATAATGCATGCCACAAAATCCCAGATTCATCAATGCCAGTCTATATATAGATACAAGGGTACATAACTCTGACAAGGCCGTACATCATACACAAATACTCTTCTGTGCAGTAACGAAGGTCAAGGTTAAATACCAGCAAGGCAGAAACAATTTTTCTCTTTAATGATTTACAACTGATCACTCCATGAAGCCATTCCACCACTGCCTTTTAGATTGATCTCCTCAACAATCCCCCATCCCACCTCATATTATGGTTGTTTTTTGGGTTTAACATCCCACAAACAGTATTTCAGCCATTCAGAGACTATGTCTACTTGAGACAGATATAGTGCTGACACACAGCAGTATCGCCCTGTAGATATGTGACATGATACCACACTCAGTTACATTATCCAGACACCAAGCCAACAAGTCCTGGAAATACCCTGTATTTACTATGCTGAGAACCAAGCAAGGAAGCTATACCAGTACCATTTTTTAAGATTTTCATGTCCTGGCTAGGGATCAATCCATGACCTCCAGATTCCAGGGAGGATGCTCTGACCACTTGACCACCAGGACCATTCCCTCATATTTGATCTTTCTACATTTCTTTTTAGGTGTTAAAATTTCTCAGTCAACAAACATAATCAATGAAGCATCCCTGCTTCCATTAACACACATTGTAACTTTTTTTTTTCTCCTATTTTTTTTTTATAATACCCAAAGTCCTGACTATCATCAATTATAATGGATAAGAACATTTTATTTTCTATTTCACTGTTGACTTCCTGTTTATTACTGTGCTCTGATGTATGCAAAGTAAATATTTTTGTCATTTTGGGGATAAAAATATCCAATCACTCGGTGAAATAAAAACAGATAATTGAAATAATGATATACTGAAATAGAGCTATCTAACTCACTGGGTCAGAGTTCTGTGGATGGTAATTAGGGGTAATACAATTGTGTACACTGCAATAGCTGGAATACATTGTTTACCCAGAGGAATATGGTAGACTCTTACAAAACTAAAGGTCATGCTTCACCAGAATATGATGTCATCTCGGGGGCCCCCAGTGACGGAGATGGCAATGAAGGGCACGCTGTCGCCAATGTCAACTGTCTCTAAGGAGAGTTTTGTGTTGCTAGGTTGGAATGAATATGAACCTGATTACCAACTTTTGACTGTCTGTTTGTTGGCTGGGGTTTAACATCTGACTCTAAGTACTTCAGTAATGTGAGGGGATTGTTTTCATGGACCACTTTTAAACAAACAACACAAATTGGGGTCTTTTTAATCCTTTAACTCAAAGATGCATTCTAACACCATGGAAGACACCCTAAGAGCTGTCTGATCAGGGTCTCCTCTGTTTGCTCCAACTATATTGTAGCAGTCTACACAGCAAGGAAAAATCCATTGTTTTTATATACCAAATAAGGTTCAGGAAACCAATTTTGAACATTTCATTAATTTGTACATGAATATGTATGCAGTAAAAGAAGCTCGAGATTGCTTTGAACATTTCAAGGCTACTACTGGAACACCAGGCCCCTAATTTTCAACAATCTAACAATTTTATTTTTCCTACTAAATTTGCAAATTATTTCTTCAAAGCTGCATATAAAAAGTCAATATGAAAACATCTCTACATCTAAACAAGAGGGCCATGATGGCCCTGAATCGCTCACCTGAGTACCATTGCTTCAACTGATGTCATGGTTTTTAAACAGACAAGGATTCTGATATAACTTAATATAAAACATTTTACCCCTGACAATACTACACACCAAATACCTAAGCAATGGGCCATATGGTTTCAGAGAAGACTTGGGCGCAGGGTCATTTATCACCGTAGGGCCAAGACTTTGAAAATCTTTGTAATGAACCATTAGATGCTACTACATACCAAAAATCTTAGCTCTAGGCCTTATTGATTCATAGAAGAAGATTTTTTAAGATTTTCCTATTTAACTCTATGTAAAACAAGTGACCCCTGGTGTGGGGTCATTTATCACCATTGGGCTATGATTTGTACAATCTTGGTAGTGGCCCATAAGATGATGCTACATACCAAATATCTAAGCTCTAGGCCTTATGGATTCATAGAAGAAGATTTTTTAAGATTTTCCTATATAACTCTGTGTAAAACAAGTGACCCCTGGTGCGGGGTCATTTATCACCATAGGGCTATGATTTGTACAATCTTGGTAGTGGCCCATAAGATGATGCTTCATACCAAATATCTAAGCTCTAGGCCTTATGCATTCATGGAAGAAGATTTTTTAAGATTTTCCTATATAACTCTTTGTAAAACAAGTGACCCCTGGTGCGGGGTCATTTATCACCATAGGGCTATGATTTGTACAATCTTGGTAGTGGCCCATAAGATGATGCTACATACCAAATATCTAAGCTCTAGGCCTTATGGATTCATAGAGGAAGATTTTTTAAGATTTTCCTATATAACTCTATGTAAAACAAGTGACCCTGGTGCGGGGTCATTTATCACCATAGGGCTATGATTTGTACAATCTTGGTAGTGGCCCATAAGATGATGCTACATACCAAAAATCAAAAGGTTAGGCCTTGTGGTTTCGGAGAAGAAGATTTTTTCAAGTTTTTCCTATATTAGCCTATGTGAAATCAAGTGACCCCTGGGGCTGGGCCAATTTTGACCCCAGGGTCATAATTTGTACAATCCTGGTAGAGAGTCATAAGATCATGCTACATACCAAAAATCAAAAGGCTAGGCCTTGTGGTTTCAGAGAAGAAGATTTTTTAAATTTTCATTTTTAAAATCTATTTTTAGCTCCTGTGACCTAATTATGCAATGGACCAGAACCATTTATACAACTTAAGTAGAGCTTCATCCAAGGAACATTCCTGCAAAATATTTTTCAAATTGGCCAAGCCGTTTAGGAGGAGATGTTGTTTGAAGCAATTGTTGACGCCGGACGCACGGATGACGGACAAAAGGCGATCAGAAAAGCTCACCTTGAGCACGTTGTGCTCATGTGAGCTAAAAAGCATTCTAGTGCAAGTCACAATAAAAAAATCCATCCAGAAATGACAAAAATAAAATAATCTCACAGATGTTAAATCTATTCTCACAAATAAACTAATATTTACCTGTATCAAACATTTCTATCCTCCGCATGAGTGGAATGTACTTAGCAATGATATGATACAAACACTAGTATACTACACTCAGAATATCTACTATCAGTGTAGTTGACTCCACTCGCGATCACTTGAAAAAAACTTGGCCCAGTTACGCACAATCTAATCCCATCAAATCCATATGCATATTTTCCGCACTCAAGTGTGAATAAACATCCCTTAGAATATCATACAAAAATATGCAATTTTCGCAATCATAGAGGACAGAGTGATCTCCCCTGCCCCATTGCCACTATGACAATACGGCCATCCCCGCCCACTCATCTAGCCTGGGACTTCACTTCCCACAAGCTTATGCACGCAACTGTACCAGCAAATCACCAGGGGACCAGTAGCCTTAATTATTTATACATCAATATTGTCAGGCTACACAGAACCCACAAACTCCACCAAAACTTATATACAGTGTGTGATATACATGAATGTAGTCTAAATAATAGCTATCCAAATAATTCCTTCGCAAAATTCACATCCTCATACTCAGCAGAACTTAATTTTCATCCACATGAGCTTGTATCTGTAATGAATATATCTAAACATTTGAAAAGTTTTAGTAACTTTCAGTGAAAAGAAATAACTCTTAGTTGCTTCTGAACACTTCACTGATGATGCCTTTAAAGATCCACCACATTACTTTTATAAAAGATACCCTAAGAGGAGTCTCTCTTAACTTGAGTTTCTCCCTTTAGAACAAAGGACGAGAACCACGTCTCCCTCAGCTGTATCCAGAAACACTTAAAACCATTTGCCACCATTGCGATGCTGCTACATCACAAGTAATATATCAGAATCCTAGAACATGAAGTGATTTCTGACGATCAATAAAGAAACCGGCAACCCCCACCATGCATGGCTATGGATTCTCCACTTCAGCGGTGCGTTATTGAATATTGGCACTTCCTTTGCGGGTTATCCCAACTTTACTATCCAGTTTATTGTTCACCATTTTCCTTGTTAAAAGGTCAAAAGATTTCTTTTCAAAACTACTGAAAGGAGAGTGTGTGGTATTGGTGCTCAAGGTGCCAAGATTTTCCGATTGCTTCTCTACTACAGACTGGTGAAACAGAAAGCACAAGCTTTACTTTGGATTAAAAATAAAAAAAAATTTAAGACCATACCAATCAGAATACACATTTAATTGACACCATGTCAAATTCCATTCATCTGCTTGCCACAGGGAATCCGAATGAACATTTGTACATGGCAAGGAAAAAAATCAAAACATTTCTTTGCATTTTTCTTGATTTTACTACCTCAAACTAAATAAAGGCTAGTGATAATTTTTGGGATATTTAACTCCTGCATGTCAAAAAAAAGGGTGTTTGTTTATTTGATTTAACATCCTGCAGACAGAATTTCAGTCATTTGGAGACAATGTCCACTTGAGACAGATATATTGGTGCCACACTGCATTATCCTACAATAGACAATGTGGCATGATACCACACCCAACACCAACCAGTTCTGAAACTACCTTTATAATTATGCTGAGCACCAAGAAAGGAAGCCATACCAGTTCCATTTTTTATGATTTTAGCATGTCAGAGCTGGGGATCAAATCCACAACCTCCTGATTCCAAGGCAACAATTTTTTTCTAAGATATTACCTCGTGACCTACTTTATGACCCAACAAGACCCAACTTCAGACTTCTCCAAGATTTCATGAAAACAAACATTCAGACTAAGTTTCATGAAGATATAGCCTCGTGACCTACATTTTGACCCAACAGGACCAAACTTAGACTACTCCAAGATTTTATGAAAACAAACATTCAGACTAAGTTTCATGCAGATATGGCCAAAAATGTGGCCTCTAGAGTGTTAACAAGGTTTTTATAAGATTTGACCTCATGACCTACTTTTGACCCTACATGACCCAAATTCGAACTTGTCCAAGATTTTATGGAGACAAACATTCTGGCCAAGTTTCATGAAGATTGGCCTAAAAATATGGCCTCTAGAATGTTAACAAGCCAAATTATTGACGACGTACGTCGCACGATGGACGCCGGATGAAAGGCGATCACAAAAGCTCACCTTGAGCACGTTGTGCTCAGGTGAACAAATAAAGTCATGAATCTTCATATGTAACATAATTATCTTTTCAGTTTTTTTTTTTTTTTTTTTAATTTTTTTTTAATTAAACCTATTTTCTTATCACATAATTTCGTAAGATTTTCAACTCTCCATGTTTATTCATGATCTCATTTTCTTATCATGTTTATTCATAAGATTTTCCGCTCTCCTTCAATCACAGATATATATTTGTAACCTTATGCCATATACAAGAGACAAAACCACATTGCATTTTCCGCATGTCTCGGAATACACAGCAAGTCACCTGGGACCTGCGAACATGCAATATTTATATATCCCTGACACCAAAGTAACCTAGCCGCACTTCCCTGTAGAGACAGGGAATAGATTAACTGATACTGGCAGCTGTATGCTGATATTAACTGAGACTAACATCTGGCAGATCGCTGCTGCTGTCCGATGTACCAGTGACCAAGGATGGCTTCTTCCCATGGAAGAAAATGGCGATCTTTTACAATGGAAGAATATGCATATGTCATAAGGAGTTGTCCAGCTGGAAAATTATTTAAGATTACAGAGGGTTGGTACTGAGAAGTTTCTACAGTATTATATTATTGTAAATCATTTGCAGCTTTTGTTTGATACCCCGCTGAAGAAAGGAGCTGTGAAAACACTTGAAATACAAGGTGGTTTGTGTCCGGAAAATATGTCCCCACTTCACCCCCTTCTCACTCAGTACCAGTGCACTGACCAGCTGTGCACATTGATATTTCATCACATGTTTGATTGGGTTTTATGACCCACTGACAGTATAATAGTCGTTTGGAGACTTAGTCTACATGAGACAGACAAGCATTGTTTCAATTTTGGATTACCCAGACTGCATCAGGGAAAAGCTAGCCTGTTAACGACAACCCTAATCGGGACTTCATTATAAAAGACTTTAGTGATTTTTGCATTTCAAAGGCGAATTCTGTAACTGTCCTATCTCGTTCTATTTCCATATATACTTAAAAAAGCTTTGCTGTCAACCAATAATCATTTAATTACCCCCTTTCAAACTCCATCTCCTCTTAACCCCCCAAAAAATTGCTACTTTACAAAGCAACAAATCATTTTAAAAACATTTGACAAAAAGTTATAATGATTATAAACATTTTTTTTTTTTATCATTTAATTTGTTTACCAATTTTCCAGTTAATGTAGGCTATATACAAAAAATTGAAAAACAAGAAATGTTCCAATGAACGCCATGTACCCACCCTGCCCCCACCCACCTTAGGGGGTCAAGGTCATTTGAAGGTCAAGGTCACCTGACAGGTAGAGCTCATCTAGGTGTACACCTGTGAAGTTTGGAGGCTGTAAGTGGAAAGGCTTCCCGTGTTAAGGTCAAGGTTAAAGTTTTGTGACAAAAAAGCAGACAGAGAGACCAAAAACAATGTCCGACCCACCCCACCACCACCACCCCCTATATTGATGTGTTGGAATAAAAAAAAAATGATTGTCAACATCTTACCTGTGATAAATTCTACTCAAACTTCTTACTATGATATTCCCAATAAAAATCTACACTTGAAAAATAATATGTATCCATATATATCTGTCAATCAACTGAGTTTACTTGACTAAGGCATTTTGGCTTGAACCAAAAAACCTGTCTGCTGCAAACCTGTACAGACCAGGAAACCAGTCAAATGTAAACAAAAGGGTGGAACCAGTCAGGGGAACCAGTGGTTTGACAAAATCTTGATGAAACAAAAATCCACGTCTGTTGCAATCTGGTGCAGACCAGGAAACCAGTCAAAAGTAAATAAAAAGGGTAGAACCAGTCAGGGAAACCAGTCATGGTAAACAAGATGCTGATGGAACCATCCACTGTTTGTACATCTGGCTGGCTCCCCTGTATAAAGAGGATACATTTCCTGCCACGTGCAGGTACAAGTAAACATTTCTCGCAGCCACACACTCCCTGAGCCACCCAAAAGAACAAGAACCTCCAACTAAACCAGCCTAAAGACAGCATCAGAAAGACTTTATCAGTCAGGTGCTCTCTGATCCAGGTCTGATCTGTTTTACAATGCATCAAAATGACTTCTAGACCCCTTCTTTGTTCAATCATTGAGGTAAAGGGTTGAAAAAATAGAGGTCTGGGATTATTATGAGGTAACCAGTTCAACAAAATAGATGTCTGTGATTATTATGTGGTAATCAGTTCAACAAAATAGAGGTCTGGGATTATTATGAGGTAACCAGTTCAACAAAATAGAGGTCTGGGATTATTATGAGGTAACCAGTTCAACAAAATAGAGGTCTGGGATTATTATGAGGTAACCAGTTCAACAAAATAGAGGTCTGGGATTATTAAGAGGTAACCAGTTCAACAAAATAGAGGTCTGGGATTATTATGAGGTAACCAGTTCAACAAAATAGAGGTCTGGGATTATTATGAGGTAACCAGTTCAACAAAATTGAGGTCTTGAACTACTGGGGTGTAAAGGGTTGAAAAAATTGAGGTCTGGAACTATTATAAGATAAATGGTTGAACAATATTGAGGTCTGAAACTTTTATGAGAAGAAGTTAAACAAAACTGATGACTGTGAATATTATAAGGTACAGAGTTGAACAAAAGCTAAGTCTGGACTTGTTTAGATACATGATAAAGACATGAGGATCATTATGCTAACTGGGACTCTGGGTTCAGGCACTGGGCCCTAATTTACCCTTACCATGCTTAAATTCTTCATTTTGGACTATACCATTAGTCTTGTTAAATATTACTGACTGAATAGTGAACAGTGCAGACCATGATTACACACTACACCAAAGTGGGAATGCGGGACAAACAAGGGACCAAACTCAGGTTGCACTTGTCAATACTTTTTCATCCTACGTTTGTATATATACTTCCAAATCTGACCTCAACCCTTGCCTCTTCACTGTTTATCTCGGGATGGAGAGGTGAAGACATCTACATCCCAAGTGGAACCCTCTCTAGACCGACAGTTTTCTTCCCGGAATTGATATAAGGGGTAATTTAGGAAGTTACTATTGATTAACTAAATAACGATTGGGCAATCGTGGGAGATATAATCCCCGCTGAAATTAGAGAGGAGGAATAAAGACCTACAGAGACTCTGTCAGTGTGGGTGTCTTCTTCACCAGGTCTGTGTTAGACTGAGATTAACAGAGCTCCACCATGAAGATTGATAAAAAAAATTCTAGCGGAAACCTGGTAAAAAAGAAAAGAGTAGTAATAACGTCTGCTGGTCGTTTATAATTAAATCTGTGATCACACATATAATGATACAGTCCTGAAAAACTATAATACTTAATTACCATAAAATATACTCAGGGACTATAGAAGCGTTTAACCCTAAGCTTGGAAAAATATTGAATATCTTAATTTATATTGTGGTTTTTTTGTTGTTTTGTTTTTAAACAATATTATATTACTGCGAAATGTAATGTCACAGATTTCAGCAGTTTTATGTCCTACTTATAAAGTAAGATTACTGATTTTCCTGTAAAAAAAACAACAAAATAAAGTGAAGTATACAGTCAAACCTGTCTTTAAGCTGTCAGCCAAGGGAACAAGAGAAAGTGACCGCTTTACAGAGGTGGTCCCTAGATGAAGGTAAAACATATAACAAAATGCTAGTTTGGTAATACTGAAGCTGACCACTAAATGCATGTTGACCACTTAATAGAGGTGGAAACCTTATATATGATTGAGATGTTTTTAAAGTCCTTGAAATAATTGCATCTTACAAATCTTCAAATGAGAGAAAGACAGTGAGCCAGAGAGAAAGAGAGAGAGAGAAAGGGAGGAACAAAACATACTGTCTTGTTCGCCTGAATAATTTACCGCTACAAAACTTGCCTTAGAATCAGACATATTACAGCTTTGAAATTCTTTGCAATCAACGTGAAATCTGCTGAGGGTGTTTAGGTTATAATGATCCCATTTCCTATGTTAGTAGAGAATGACTCAATAGTAACAGACTCAATTTCCTAGATGAAAATCATCCTGCATCCAAAAATGAAATGCGAGCTATGGTGGCAATATGTGGGACACTGACTATCTTCCAACTTAGTTTAAACATATTTTATTATTCAGCATTATACAGAGTCAATGTTTCAATAATGCAATTAAGGAATCAAATCAGAAGCAAAATGCTTATAATGACAATCTTTCGACTTTGAAAATGATATCTCATTTATTCTTTAGTAATGCCGTAAGTGTGACAGTTCCTTTCTGTTTTACTTCCTATGCTATGGTATGCTTAATGTAGGCACATTAGTAAATGCTATATAATCAAGTCTTATCAAAGAAAGTGTCAATTTTGAAACCGACCCCTATGTCATCATTCAAATTTATTCAATGAAAAAAAATATTGTATAAACTTTAAATTTTCATGTAATGTCAGAAAGTATATAGATAGAAATCTGCAATAGTCAAGTATGAGGGTTCAAGCTTGCTCATCTAAATGACTACAAAATGGAAGATAATGGGAGTAAAAGCAGGGATAAATCATGCTTTGAATACCATCATAATTATATGAAACCTATTGATTCAAATAAATCTGTTGGAAGGAAAGTGTAGTACACAAGTATGCATCAAACATTCATATCAAAATCTAATAAGAAGTTATTCATCAGATTGTCTAATGGGAATGATAAGGGGGGAATCCTTCCTCTGCCTCTCATCCCCCCACCCTATCAAAGGTAGAGACTTCACAAACAGCCAGCCAGTGATAAGATGCTATACAGTTTGATACAGGAGATCTCGTCTTGGCACCTGCCTTGTACTTACAACTGGGTCGATCTAACTGTATACACAATCATATGTACATAGCACATATATAATCAAACATACACAAGAATGAATATTAAGAGAACTGAACAATTTCAATCTATTAGGAAAAACAAATGTTTCATTTTGGACCAAATTGGGACTTTGCAATTTTCAGGTCAATTTTCTAACCTCACTTTTGACCTATTTATGGATCATGATGCAAGATAGGACCAAGTGAATATTTGAACAACTTTCAACAGTAGACAATGCCTTTGCTAAGGGAGAAGGGTTAGGCATGATTGATTCTTGAGATGACAGCTAGCTGGAAAATATTCTGCATTTACAAAATATCAATTAAGAATTCAGAGTGTATTTCAGTTTCTTTGATAATTCACTCCGTATGACTGAAAGACAGTCAGAGGGCAAGGACCTTTTATGACCTTCCCAGGTGCAAAGTACTTGTCCAATCCAGGGATCTTCAAGAGGGATTTGTATGAGTTGTTAGAACTTGTTTCCCAATAGACGTTAAGTAAATAAGTTTAAAGTAAACTTATTCCTACTTTCAAATACCTACAAGCATACCCATCCATAACAATTAACCTTTTTAATGCTGTGGGCACTTGTTACTGCTTTTACGACCAGTGCAGACCATGATCAGCTGCACATTATGATTTTCAGCAAGCACCCCCATAAACAATTAATGGTGCAGTCCAAAATAAAAAAGGACAAGTCCAATGAAGGAATTTAGCATGGTGAGGATCAAGACTGGTATTTACTTCCAAAACTTTCGTAGAATTGCAATTCAATTTTCGTGTCGGCGACTTTCAGTGTCAAAAAAAAACCCTGTCTATTTTCTATAGATAATTGTGCAATCTGCCTGACTCTTCCAGACATTCAACCTATACTTTGCTACCATTAACTTTGAAAGTAGTTTGGAAATATAGATTGAGTTGATTCCTTTTGTCATCTAAATGGGAACAAAAATTGGGATTCCATTTGAAATCCAAGTTGTGATTGAAAAGAAAAAGGGATTCTTAAGCTCTCTTAACCCTTTATCTCATGAATATTCATTTTTAAATCTATGACTTAATGTATGATTAATTCACAGACTCTAAATGGTATAGGAATCAAGAGTGTTCTTTGAAACAAATGTGTTACCTGCTTAAGCATGACGAAAAAAGTGTGACGGGCAGACAGACGACAGAAAAGTGATCCCTGTTTGTCACCTCTCCTTACAGCAGGTGACACAACAAAGGATCATTTTGTTACTATGCAGACTGTGAATCTGAGCTACAATGGGTCTACTTTTGACCTGTCTGAAAATACTTCAGAAGGAGTCTTTATTGGGTGTAGGGTTGAAATGATTCAACAACACAAAACATGCACTTGGAATCATCAAATGTTAGACTAAAGTGGATATTTTTAAGATGCATGCCCCACCACTGATGTAACTCTCACAAAGAGAGTATCCAAAGACAATCATTTTGCTTTAGCTTAAATATTTTCATACTTACTGCATAAAAAAGTCAACTTGCAAGTTGTTTGTTTGTTAGGTTTACCGTCCCACAGACAGTATTTCAATCATATGAAGACCATATCTACTTGAGACAGATATAGTGCTTCCCCACTGCAGTATCATGCTGTAGACATGTGGCATGATACCACATCCAGTCAAATTATCCTGACACTGGGACAAACAGTTCTGGAACTACCCTTATATGTTGAGCGCCAAACAAGGGAGCTATACCAGTACCATTTTTTATGACTTTGGTATGTCACCGCCAGGGATTGAACCCACGACCGCCCGCTCCAACTTGTTAGTTGAAAATCCCACTGTTGTTGAATGGAAAGTAACAGAACAAACTGACCATAAGTGTTTGATGATGATAGACCTACACTGAACAAATATCCAGTCAATGTCAAACATGTTTGCTTACAAATTGCAAAATTCACCAGTTTCCCAATGCACCTTTTTCCTTTAACTTCATTAATTTCCAATTAACCCTTTATTACCTCATGAATATTCACGTATAAATTTATGACATCCAATAAATAAAAGAAAGCCCTATGAAATAAACTACCCCCAAAAAAAATTACTTGCTTTTAATGTAAGAACTTTTATTAGCCCACAATTAAGCTGAAATTACTAATACTAATTACTCTATGCACTATACATGTACAATATAGTACAGTATGGTAGACAATTTACAGTATAGTACAGTACTCTTAATACCCCTGCTTTGAAATCTGGACTCCTCTGTTGGGGTGGGGCTTAAATACCTGATAAACTGGGGTATACACAGAGAAAAGGAAACTGTGATTTGGATGGAAAGATCAAGGATGGCAAACCACTTACATTCATCAATAATCCATTAATATAATGTTTATCTGATAGAATCTAGCTGAGGAGAAAATTACAAAATGCTGAATGTACACTTGATAAATCTAAAACCTTCAAGTTTTTGTGTAAGTTCAGTTCTGATGAATTTCTGTACAAATTTATATAACTTGATGAATATTAATTTACTGAACTTAAAATGATACATGTAACAATGGATTTTCTTTGCCATGCAGTCTGTAGAATCTGAGCTACAATATAGTAAGTGCAAACAGTGGAGACTGTTTGTTTGTTGATTGGGTTTAATGTCCAACCAACAGTAATTCAGTAATTTAGAGACAATGTCTACTTGAGACAGATATTGTGCTACCAAACTGCAGTATCACACCATAGACATGTGGCAAATATGATACCACACCTAGTCAAATTGTCCTGACACCATGACAGCAAGGGAGCTATACCAGTACCATTTTTTATGACTTTGGTATGTCGTAGCCAGGGACTGATCCCAAAACCTCCCACTATTGAGGTGGACGTTCTAACCATATGTAACTATATGTAACTAAACGGATTGACTTTGCTGTGTAGACTTAATAGAATCTGAGCTATAATACTGTATGAGAAAACAGAGGAGACCCTGATCAGACAGCTCTGTCTAGGTCTGCTGTTTACCAATGCATCTAAATGTGCCTATATGAGAGAAGAGGATACCAACGGGTTTAATGACTACAGGACTATTAAACATGCTTATGCTCCATATAAATACAGCAAATGAAGTAAACATGTCTTACTGTATATAATGATTATTCCATAAATAATTCTCTTCAACAATCCCAATGAATCTAATCAAAAAGCAAATCTACACTTTCCAGAGCAACTGTGTCACATATTTCCCTTTTAAAACAGCCAATCCATCTCAAGACCTCACTTATTTCTCGTCTAAACATTTCCTGCTGAGCTTGCATCAGCTTGATTAGGATTGTCTATGGTTGAACATCATGGTTAGAGCAAATCACAGCAGTAAAGAACCAGATATCTAGTTAGGTTTACACTTGTTCCTCTGCTAGAAAATTACAATCCACTGAGCTGAAATAAATACCACCAAGCTAAGTGAACACTGACTTGAATGTACTCCGTAGCCTTCTGTAGCCAGTACATTTTGATAGCCTAGTCTGGTGTAAAGATTTATATCAATCTGGAATTCATTGAGAAAGCATTGAGAGCACTACCGTTAACACAGGCAACAAAACTAGAACTACAGTTTAGACTATAATGTTCCCCTGTCCTAGTGACCCCTGTCTAAGTGACCCTTGACTTTGTGACCCCATCTTGAGTGACCCCTGTCTTATAGACCCATGTCTATAGTACCCCTGACTTGAGTGACCCCTGTCTTAAAGACCAATGTCTACAGTGACCACCTGACTTGAGTGACCTGTCTTATAGACCCATGTCTAAAGTGACCCTTGACTTTAGTGACCACCTGACTTAAGTGACCCCTGTCTTATAGACCCATGTCTATAGTGACCCTGACTTGAGTGACCCCTGTCTTATAGACCCTTTTTCCCCTCTTAGTGACCACCTGTCTTAAGTGACTCCTTGTCTTTAGTGACCCCCTTTCTTATGGGTCTGCTCAATTTGCCAATAAGTAAAAATAAGTCTATAAAATAAGTCTATTTGTGGCAAACACTTGAATTTGTCGAATAGATCAATCTGAAATAGAAAGGGATGTTCAATAGATATTAGTGAATCTTTTCCCCAACAACTCTAATTATTCTGTCAAGGTCAATGACATAAAATTTTAATTAATACCTGCAGAGTCAGGTATTTAATCAATGCCAAAATATTTGAGAAATTTGCAACACCACCTTTGTGACAGAGTAAAATCAAATAAATCCAAGTCAAAATATTTTAAAACCTTTTGACTACCAAATATAATGGATGCATAGAATATTCTTTCGAAGGTCAAATCTTGCCACTGTCAAGGTCACATATATTTCCCTTGGCTCAACTGCACTCTCTGATGATAAAGTATACATACTATCTAGTAATTCCACATCAAACAGGTGCAAAACACATAAAACATGAACTTAATTATAAACCAAATGACTGAACGCCTCTCCCAAGGTAGATGCAGGGTCAAGGTCACTGAGGTAAATTACAGGCACAGAAGCAGCTGAAGTCTTTGATGATTTCCACAAAGTACAAAGTGAACCTTAGCAAATCTACAGCAGGTGTAAATGTCAAGAATAGAAAAGAATGTTAATGCAGTGAATATGCATTGCCAGGTGCAATTAAAGTACATTCATCTCAACAGTCATTTTTCCTATCAGGTCCCCGTATGGTAATATTTGTCATCTTTGTCACTTTAAAGATATCTAAAAATAAGTACAAAGGTAAATACTGAAAGTTTATTCGAGTTCTGTTAGTTAACACTGAAACCTATGTGAAATATAACTTTTCTATGTAATATGAAAAAAAATTAATTTGAATCTTGAGAAACTCATGGAAGAAATCCATATTGTATGATTCTGTTTCAAATTTCATAAAATAATCTAAATGTCACCTTAGAACAAGAGTGCCAGTGCTGCCACAATATATGCCGACACAAAACATAAAGACCAAGAGGGCCCTTTTAATTATTGCTTTTAACATTTCTGTAAGCATAAGCTCATAATGAAGTCTGTGAGACCAATTAATTTAGCTGAAAGAGCAGTATATTCGCAAATATACTTTTATCAAAGTGAGGCAATCACTAAAGATGATGAAAAGACAGGGCCTGAGATTGTGGTAATTTCATTGAGAAAAAAAATCATAGAATTACCGCTGGAGTGTTATCAAAATGGCTGAACTTAAAAATGGTAATTTGGAAAAAAAAAAAGAATCTCTATTAAAACTACCGAACTACAAATGGTAATTTTGATAAAAAAAAATCACAAAACTGCCATTATAATTACAGAATGGTAAAACTCAATAAATGGAAAAGAAACAGCAAACAGAGTATTGGATTGGATATTTGGAGCTTCATGTCCCATTTAACAAAATATTTCAGTCAGGAAGAAAATAGGATACCTATAAACAGAGATAGAACCCTAAAGAGGCTTCCAATATAAAAGTAGGTCAAATCAGTATCAATATGAATCCTTTTTTTCTTTCTCCGCGTAACTCTTGCAAAAATCACTGTACCAGAAAATCCCTGCTTTATGCACTTTTACCTGTTAAGAAACTTGAGTTGCGTTTTCAAGAGACCATGTTTAGAAAGGCATAACATTGAAATATTGATGAACTCCCTGCTTTGTGCATATCTACCCAGTATAGTAATGACATTGCCCAAGTTTTGAAAAGATTAGGTCTGAAACATACAAGGAATGGCGTTCACAAGGCTGAAATATCAATCAGCTAAAGAGACTAAGTTTCAAGTGACACAAATCTTGTAAAAATCAATGAACTGGAAAATCACCACTTCATGCACATCTACCCATTATAGTAATGCCATTGATCAAGTTTTGAAAAGATTCATTCAGAAATGTAGGAGGAGTTGCGTTCACAAGGCTGAAATATAAATCAGCTACAGAGACTAAGTTTCAAGGGACACAAATCTTGTAAAAATCAATGAACCGGAAAATCGCACTTCATGCACATCTACCCATTATAGTTATGCCACTGATCAAGTTTTGAAAAGATTTGTTCAGAAATGTAGGAGGAGTTGCGTTCACAAGCTAATATAATCAGCACAGAGCTAAGTTTCAAGGACAAAATGTAAAATCAATGAACCGAAATCGCACTTCAGCAACTACCCATATGTAGCACTGATCAAGTTTGAAAAATTTTTCAGAATGTAGGAGGATTCTACAAGCTAATTCAATCACTCAGACTAATTTTCAAGGGACACAAATCTTGTAAAAAATCAATGATCCGGAAAATTGCCACTTCATGCACATCTACCCATTATGGTAATGACATGACCAAGTTTTGAAAAGTTTCATTCAGAAATGTAGGAGGATACAAGATACGGACGTACGGACGTATGCACAGACGGAGAAGATGACGTCAATATACGACCACCTCCGGTGGCTTATAAAATTGGAGGTAATCACTGTATCTGTGTGTTTATTTTTTATTTGCTTTCAGGTGAGAAATTTCATAGTTTTCAGGGAAGATAATTTCATGAAATCAAAATTATCAGAGGGAGGTAATCAAAAGAACTTCAGTCACGCTTTATCTTGTCAGTATGTTTCTTGGATTTATGTAGTCGACATCTTCAAGCTTATATTGCCAAGCTTTACTTACATGTTTTAGGGAAACTTGAGAAAACCTAAAGGTAATCCATCCATCGTTAAATTGTGATCATGGTTCAAGTTATTATGGGAATTTTATAGTAAATTCAAGCCTTTAATATGAACTTTGAGCAAAAGAACCTATATCTCCAAGTCAATTGATACTTGCATCTGCACTGAGACCTTTGACAGCATTTGAAAGACCATGATAATAATTTAATGATGGATGGATTACCTTAATGTATAGAGAGTAATGGAATAAGTCAGCATGGGTGTCTAATTTCATGAGCAAAAAAGGGCTTAACTCTGGAAAAAAACTTCAGAAAAACAGATTTTTTTTTTCAGCAGAGAATTTAGGACTAACTGCCACTAAATATAAATAATAATTATGTGTAAAGTTATGATTGTTCTTCTAAAACACTTCGTCAAACAATGAACTTTTTGGTTATTAGACGGACATTCTGACCAATATGTCAACAAGACTGAATTTGATGGGGAAAACAAGAAGGCCTTTCATTATATGCTCAACCATATAGAGAAAACAGAGGGTGAGACAAATGGACCAACAGACTGATAAATAACCTTGAGCAAGCATCCCAAGTTTGAAAGAAATCAATAAGAGATCAGAAGAGGAATTATGCAGTCAAGATGCTGTCTAGGCCTTACATCCTTGCAAAGTTTGTCAGCTTGTCAATCTGTCAAAAATATCTGTGTTTCGGGCAATGGTCTCAAAAGATATAGGTAGGGCAAGGATTGAGGATTTTTTTTTTTTTAAAGTCCAGTCATAATAGTGAATGAATCACAGAAAATGGCAGTCTCAAAATGTCCGCTAAGAACTTAAGGGTTGGCGGATTTCGCTAGGTAGGGTCGGGCTGCATGAAACACAAAATTTTTTTAGGCCCAACAAATTGACAAGCTGACCAGCAAAAACTTTGCAAGGGTGTAAGTTCATACAAAAAAATTTATTTGTTTGTTTGTTGGGTTTAATGCCCCGTAGACAGTATTTCAGTCATTTGAAAACAATGTCTACTTGAGACAGATATAGTGCAGCCACACTGCAGTATTACGCCGTAGACATGTGGCATGATACCACACCCAGTCACTTTATCCTGACACCGGGCCAACCAGTCCTGGGCCTACCATTATATGCTGAGCACCAAGCAAGGGAGCTTAGGATATCAGTACCCTTTTTTTTTTTCTTTTTTTTTTTTTACAAATTTAGTATGTCGTGGCTGGGGATTGCACAAACAACCACTTGACTCCTGGGGCAGATGTTTTGATCAATTGGCAATACAGAAGAGACCACAAAAAATGCTCTATTGCAGCAGACTGACAGACCTTTGCTAGGCTTGCATCAGTCTTGATTTAATTCAAAGCAGCCATGGGACAGTTCTTGTCAATATCAGTTTGACAGGAATGCCTCAGGAACTATCAATCTACCACAAAAGTCCTACATGTGACTCAGGGGCCAAGACACTGCATCCCATTGCTTTATAAGAGACTATGAGCTGGTGTTCGGCAACTGTGGAAGTCACTCAATATATTTTACTTTAACAGGCAGTTCAGAACTTCATGAAGAGTTAACTATTGTATTGTACTGTTCTGCACTACATCAATACGTTTCTGAAGCTTCATAAACTTTATTTATTGCTCCACTTTAATGCTATACAGTGTGGATCCACAACTACACACTGTTATAATATTGTACAATGTAGATCCATTACTATACACTCCATTATAATGTTGTACAATGTAGATCCATGACTATACACTCCATTATAATGTTGTACAATGTAGATCCATTACTATACACTCCATTATAATGTTGTACAGTGTAGATCCATTACTACACACCATTATAATGTTGTACAATGTAGATCCATTACTATATACTCCATTATAATGTTGTCCAATGTAGATCCATGACTATATACTCCATTATAATGTTGTACAGTGTAGATCCATGACTATATACTCCATTATAATGTTGTACAATGTAGATCCATGACTATATACTCCATTATAATGTTGTACAATGTAGATCCATGACTATATACTCCATTATAATGTTGTACATGTAGATCCATGACTATAACTCCATTATAATGTAGATCCATACTATATACTCCATTATAATGTTGTACAGTGTAGATCCATTACTATATACTCCATTATAATGTTGTACAATGTAGATCCATGACTATATACTCCATTATAATGTTGTACAATGTAGATCCATGACTATATACTCCATTATAATGTTGTACAATGTAGATCCATGACTATACACTCCATTATAATGTTGTACAGTGTAGATCCATGACTATATACTCCATTATAATGTTGTACAGTGTAGATCCATATAGTTGTACAGTGTTGATCCATGACTATATACTCCATTATAAAGCTATACAGTGTAGATCCATGACTACATACTCTACTATAATGTTGTACAATGTAGATCCATGACTATATACTCCATTATAATGTTGTACAATGTAGATCCATGACTATATACTCCATTATAATGTTGTACAATGTAGATCCATACTATATACTCCATTATAATGTTGTACAATGTAGATCCATGACTATAACTCCATTATAATGTTGTACAATGTAGATCCATGACTATATACTCCATTATAATGTTGTACAAGATCCATGACTATATACTCCATTATAATGTTGTACAATGTAGATCCATGACTATATACTCCATTATAATGTTGTACAGTGTAGATCCATTACTATATACTCCATTATAATGTTGTACAGTGTAGATCCATTACTATATACTCCATTATAATGTTGTACAATGTAGATCCATGACTATATACTCCATTATAATGTTGTACAATGTAGATCCATGACTATATACTCCATTATAATGTTGTACAATGTAGATCCATGACTATATACTCCATTATAATGTTGTACAATGTAGATCCATGACTATATACTCCATTATAATGTTGTACAATGTAGATCCATTACTATACACTCCATTATAATGTTGTACAGTGTAGATCCATGACTATATACTCCATTATAATGTTGTACAATGTAGATCCATGACTATATACTCCATTATAATGTTGTACAGTGTAGATCCATAACTATATACTCCATTATAATGTTGTACAATGTAGATCCATGACTATATACTCCATTATAATGTTGTACAATGTAGATCCATGACTATATACTCCATTATAATGTTGTACAGTGTAGATCCATGACTATATACTCCATTATAATGTTGTACAGTGTAGATCCATGACTATATACTCCATTATAATGTTGTACAATGTAGATCCATTACTACACACTCTACTATAAAGCTATACAGTGTAGATCCATTACTTCACACTCCATTATAAAACTATACAGTGTAGATCCATTACTTCACACTCCATTATAAAGCTATACAGTGTAGATCCATTACTACACACTCCATTATAAAGCTATACAGTGTAGATCCATTACTACACACTCCATTATAAAGCTATACAGTGTAGATCCATTACTACACACTCTACTATAAAGCTATACAGTGAAGATACATTACTTCACACTCCATTATAAGGCTTTACAGTGTAGATCCATTACTACACACTCTATCATAATGCTATACAATGAAGATCCATTACTACACACTCCATTATAAGGCTTTACAGTGAAGATCCATTACTTCACACTCCATTATAAAGCTATACAGTGAAGATCCATTACTACACACTCCATTATAAGGCTTTACAGTGTAGATCCATTACTACACACTCTATCATAATGCTATACAATGAAGATCCATTACTTCACACTCCATTATAAAGCTATGCAGTGTAGATTCATTACTGTTACCAGTATATCATAGTTTCTACCATGAGCTTGTAAACCCATGATCTCCTGAACATCATTTACAAATTTATGACTTGATGAATTTTAATTTACAAGAATTTTAAATGGTTTTTATGACACACTGATTTATCTTTATGTGCAAATTGTGTAGAATCTGAGCTACAAACTTGTATAAGCAAACAGAAGAGACCCTTTTCAGATCAGCCTTTTTTTTTGTGATAATGGGGAAGGGTCTTTAACACCATATCCTTGAGAGGAAAGGCACTGTTTTTCTCAAAGTTTGGGGAATGAGCCATTTTGGGGAAATCTGCATGAATTTAAAGAAATTTTCGCAAGGGAATTTTAGGCGCCTTTGAATGGCTCCTTATAAAAAAGGTACAGAGGCCCTACATTCATACCTTAAAAACAACAAGATATTATTATCATAACTTCCTCCAAACTTTGAAAACTTCTTACAATCTAATCTTGTTTTGGAATGTGTAACAAATGATTAAAAACTGAGTTGTCCATGTACACACCTGACAAATTCTATTAATTTATTTTACGTAAACTGGGAAAATTTTTGTTTAACTTTAACCAATTCCACTTGACAAGCATCAAAAATATTTCACCACTACAATGCATTGTTTCAAATATATATAACTGCCTTAAATATATAATAAGTATCTAGATTAAAACAAGGAAGGTCACTCTTTCCAGACTGAGCAACTGGTGACAAAAGAGTTAGCTCCCCTTGACTAAATATAATCCTATATTTGCTACTTCTAATGTTCTAAAAAAAAATTCTTATGGGGTTAAGAGTACAACTTCTATAGGGTCTTAATTTTTAAACTCTCATCATCAATTAGGTATATGTTTCTTACATCAATAACTTTAAGGGACATACCTTAATGGTTTTGGATTTTACCCATAAGCAATCTAACTACAGTATACAATGAAGCAGATTAATTCCCCCCCCCCCTAAAAAATATAAAACACTGCTTCATCTTATGTCACATAAAGCAGTTGTTATTAAACTTATTTATATTGTGTTGCTTAAGAATCAAGTGACTTTTACAACATGTACAAATCCTGGGTTGGACCAGTTCTTTGCACCTGGGAAGGTCATGAAAAATCATTGCCCCCAACGGGGCTAAATCCCACAACCTTTTGATCTGCAACTGGGTTTGTTACCACTGGACCACGGTGCCTATATAGCTGTTAATTCAAGCATGCTACTTCCATTGTCCTTGACCTTCAAGACACAATTTACGACCTTCACGACACTATTTACTAAACATAATCACAAGCTTCCTATAGTGACAATCGAGACATGTTAAAATTTTCACCGGAGGACTATTAGCAACACTTGAGATGCTGAAGTGGGACCCGTTTGACGCAATTGGGTGACATGACAATAGACTCAAGTATTGTCAACACTTAACAAACTGACGTGAGACATTAAGGCAATCCATCCATCATTAGATTATAATCATGGTTCTTGGAATGCTTAAAAAGATTTCAATGTAGATACAAGCATCATAGTTTTAGGCTCTTTTACTCCAAGTCTATAAAGGTTTGCATCAAAATATAAAATTCCCTCTATCACTTCATGGACCATGATCACAACTTAATGATGGATGGATTACTATTAAATATTTTACGTAAAGTAGTCAAATCAGTTAAAGATATGCTCTTATTTTTGAGACATTGCTGTTGGAAACACTAAATGGAGGAATGCAACATTTAAAGTAAACCTATTTTAACATAAAACTGTTCTGTTTCGGTGAACACAAAAACCATGCTCATAGCTAAGTTCATGTATGCTTAGGCAAGCATGCAAACCATATGGGTAATTTAACACACACAAAAAAAAAAAATGAAGTAAAATTTATGGTGTATGGGCACAAGGGTATTAAGCAGGAAGATATTACCTAATATATCAGCCAAATTTTCAGTAGGTGTTTATTCCAACATTCACTCATGCAATGACACCCCCTATCCACTATAGTGCAGTATAGTTTAAAATTTGGAACACCAGTCTCAATTTCATGTGAAACGAAAGAGTGACATCATCAGTTATTAAATTCTTACACTATCATTTTTAGCATCTTAGACAATGAGTCATTAGACAACTTTAACTTATGGAAGACTAACAGCTATATTTTTGTAAAACACAAATCAAAATAACCCAGTTAGTTTTGAATAAAACCAAGAGCTATCACTGAAGGTGATTAATATCCCTGCATATTGCTTTGAAACTTTAAACTGGCTATATTACTCACAAAATCAACGATAGTTACCAAATTTTATGTAATGCAATCATTATAAGGACGGGACGTGATGGGACGAACATGTGGGGAAGGAATCAGGACCACTGAAGTGTAACAGCTCTATAATACCTTATTTTAAAAAAAAAACAGCATTTGACTGTTTATATTATTTTTTATACAGGAATTTATCTAACTATCTATCTAGGCCAATAACTATCACACTTTTATGCTAACAGTGTAGTATATTTTGCCCCATTTTTATCAAAGACCAACGCATTGTGCAAAATTTTCTGGACGGCTGCAGCTTTGGTCTGATAAAACAAATACTTCAAAGGATTCAATATGTAACTGTCACATGAATAAAAGTGTTATCAGACAATCATGTCTGCCTACCAGTTACATCGTAGATCATACATTTCAAATGCTACACTATATGAACACCTATTTTTCATCACTAGGAACGAACAAAGGCTTAAATGTCACTGCAGAAAATGCCTGCCATGGCCACTGTTCTCTTGTTTTTGTAGCCGTCAACCAAACCTATGACCTACTTATAAGACCAATCAAATGTGAACAACAGAAAAGTTTATTAGTCCAAAGTGAATAAATATCATCATTTCATTGGCTAAATAAATATTATACAAGAACTGTAAGCCAAAGGCAAATGGATAACCCTACATACCCCATTCCCCCACCACCCCAAACAACCAGACTCAATGCTGGTGAGCAGTACTTAATGGTAACAGCTATCTCACATGAATGTGGGAATTTAAGGGAACAAATAAAAGGCATAAATAGATACATGTATATGCATTTATATGTCATTATAAATATACAAGAACATTTAAATTGTATAAAAAGTACTGCAAATTTAATAAAATAAAACAACTGAATTCAACAAAAAGAACAATAATTCCTGTAATAGTTAATTAATCATAATTTAATATTGAATTTGCAGACACACAAGAATTGTTCCATATATTCTATAAAGGGAACAAATTCAAAGTGGCATAATTACTGTAATAGTTGATGAATCATAATGAAAATTGCAGGTGCACAAGTTCCAATAGTAGGGCAGATTCCTGTGAAGTTTCATCAAAATTGACAAAATATTGTAGAAGAGGTGCACACAAAATTTTGTCAACAGACAGACGGAAAACCTGATTACAGTATGTGGGAGATATAGAAACTGTGCAGAAACAAGTTACATGACAATTTTCAAGCACTGTAAAAGCTCCAAAGTATTCATTATTTTAATATTTCTCGTTTGTAGCATCATTATTGAGTATATCTGTCTATGTCTATCAAAGACTCATTTTTCATAAAAAAAAATAAATTGCATAATTCCATGAGTAAAGTAAATTGTCAGGAATATTAGACTTTCTAGGACATATACCACCTATAATCTGATAATTTCAATGTTAGTCTAAAACACTTTTATGATCTCAAAATTCCTCCCCCCCCCCTTTTTTTTTACATATAATACCAATTTTCCTAAATAAAAAAGCCACAGGTAGTATTAACCCTTTCCCTCATATATACTCATTTTGACGCCCTCAATAGGTATCACATAAAGCCTGATCTGCAGAAAACCACAGTTAAACCTTACCAAATTTAATTACAAAATCCTCATTTCCAGACCACTGAGGAGCAGCGAACAGCATAAAACCTGATCAGCCTGCGAGTTACTCGCAGGCTGATCTGGTTTTATGCTGTTCGCATAGGTCTTTTCATGGTGTCCTCTATGAGGGAAAGGGTTAAAAAAGAAAAGAGAAATGACTTACCTGAAAACTATGGTTGATGTTCTTTGTACTACATTCTGCTACACTTAGATCTGTCAACTCTATTTCATCAAATATAGAGGACTGAAACAGATATAAACAAATATTTTGTAAATTACCGGAATGCCAGAATTAAGCAGGTACCTGAAGTATTAATTTATGTAAACTACAGAAGCCTTAAATGGGGTACAACATGTACCATGGTCTGGACAGAGGAGGTAGCATACATAACTGTGGGTTGGACAGTTGTGGGTTCAAAATACATTGGGGGAAAAAACTTTTCACTTCCTTTTGCTTACAGGAAGAATGCTCTGCGGACTGAGCTACCCAGCCGTTTACACACATTCTCCTCTATTGTGAGTTATCAATACTGTGACATATATCAACAATTATTGTTTCATCAAAAGCAGAAGAATTAAGCAGATGATTATCAGCAATTTTCTTGTCTTACTTAGAGAACTTCCAAAGAAAGCTTGTCAATAATGAAACTAAGATTTATCCTGTGAAACTGAAACCAACATTTATCTTATGAAAATGGAGGCATAAACAAACAAAATTACTTGTCAAATAATGTGGGCAGAAACAGACATCTACAATTATCTTGTCAAAGTTCATTACTTCATTTTCTGAGGTAAGTGCCGACAATAGATCATTCTTCACACAATAAGTGTATATACATTGACATCATTACCCAAACCCAATACACAAAGTGACATTTACATATTGACAAATATACTCGAGAACTTTAAAAAATCCTTATGTATATAACTACCATATTCTATGTTATTTTGTTGGGTGTTTTTTCAGGGGAAAATTCGTAACCAGACTTGGTAAGAAGGATATAAAACATGAACAAATCTTGTGCTGAAACATCTTAAATCTCTTGAAAAACCAAGTAAAACTTTCTACATTTCTCCAAGGTGACACGTTTTTAATGTCCTTGAGTATATTTGAAAAAATGCTTACCAATTTTTTCATCTGCATATTTAGGGCTAACAGAGGTTAAATATTTAAGCAAATATTTAGTCACTCTTTTTTTTATAATATCATCAGATAAAAGTGATTGAATAATATAAATATGACACAATGAACAGTGATAATAAGTCAGAAATTGTTATGAAAGCGTGAAATAACAAAATACATTTCTCCCATGTTCAGCATACGAAGATAGGGATTTCCCTCATGGAAGAAAACTCTATCTTCCATGTCACGTGATCAGCTTTCTTCCATGTCACGTAAATAAACAATGATGACTGTAAGTTATACATTTTATCAAGATACAAAACTAACTTGTTGTTATTCATGTGAATAGATATATGTGTACTTTTGAAAATGTTATATATATCTAGTTAGTTACCGGTATCCCTTTATTATCATTTACTACTACGAATGTGAAATAAGGCTTAATATTTTGGGGGAATATTACGTATCGTCAAGGACTGGTATTTTTAACTAAATTATTTTAAGCAAATGGTAATTCCCAGTTGAACGAACATCAGAATTTAGGTACATACTTGCGTGTGAACTTTAAAATGCCGATTTCTTTCATGTTGTTATTGTGTTAATTTGTTAAGCGGCAAGAAAAAAAGTGCAAAAAAAAACAAGAGGGCCATGATGGCCCTGAATCGCTCACCTGAGTACCATTGCTTCAACTGATGTCAAGGTTTTTAAACAGACAAGGATTCTGATATAACTTAATCTAAAACATTTTACCCCTGACAATACTACACACCAAATATCTAAGCAATGGGCCATATGGTTTCAGAGAAGACTTGGGCGCAGGGTCATTTATCACCGTAGGGCCAAGACTTTGAAAATCTTTGTAATGAACCATTAGATGCTACTACATACCAAAAATCTTAGCTCTAGGCCTTATTGATTCATAGAAGAAGATTTTTTAAGATTTTCCTATTTAACTCTATGTAAAACAAGTGACCCCTGGTGCGGGGTCATTTATCATCATAGGGCTATGATTTGTACAATCTTGGTAGTGGCCCATAAGATGATGCTTCATACCAAATATCTAAGCTCTAGAGAAGATTTTTTAAGATTTTCCTATATAACTCTATGTAAAACAAGTGACCCCTGGTGCGGGGTCATTTATCACCATAGGGCTATGATTTGTACAATCTTGGTAGTGGCCCATAAGATGATGCTTCATACCAAATATCTAAGCTCTAGGCCTTATGGATTCATAGAAGAAGATTTTTTAAGATTTTCCTATATAACTCTATGTAAAACAAGTGACCCCTGGTGCGGGGTCATTTATCACCATAGGGCTATGATTTGTACAATCTTGGTAGTGGCCCATAAGATGATGCTTCATACCAAATATCTAAGCTCTAGGCCTTATGCATTCATGGAAGAAGATTTTTTAAGATTTTCCTATATAACTCTATGTAAAACAAGTGACCCCTGGTGCGGGGTCATTTATCACCATAGGGCTATGATTTGTACAATCTTGGTAGTGGCCCATAAGATGATGCTACATACCAAAAATCAAAAGGTTAGGCCTTGTGGTTTCGGAGAAGAAGATTTTTTAAGATTTTTCTATATAACTCTATGTAAAACAAGTGACCCCTGGTGCGGGGTCATTTATCACCATAGGGCTATGATTTGTACAATCTTGGTAGTGGCCCATAAGATGATGCTACATACCAAAAATCAAAAGGTTAGGCCTTGTGGTTTCGGAGAAGAAGATTTTTTCAAGTTTTTCCTATATTAGCCTATGTGAAATCAAGTGACCCCTGGGGCGGGGCCAATTTTGACCCCAGGGTCATAATTTGTACAATCCTGGTAGAGAGTCATAAGATCATGCTACATACCAAAAATCAAAAGGCTAGGCCTTGTGGTTTCAGAGAAGAAGATTTTTTAAATTTTCATTTTTAAAATCTATTTTTAGCTCCTGTGACCTAATTATGCAATGGACCAGAACCTTTTATACAACTTTAGTAGAGCTTCATCCAAGGAACATTCCTGCAAAATATTTTTCAAATTGGCCAAGCCGTTTAGGAGGAGATGTTGTTTGAAGCAATTGTTGACGCCGGACGCACGCACGCACGCACGCACGGACGCACGGACGACGGACGCCGGACAAAAGGCGATCAGAAAAGCTCACCTTGAGCACGTTGTGCTCATGTGAGCTAAAAAAAAAAATGAAAGCGTGATATTTTTATTAAATCGAGGCTGATGGTCTGTGGCAATTAATAATCGTTCATGGGAGAAAAAAATCCATCATTCGTAAATTCATGAAGGATTGGGAAATTTCACCCTCGGGATCAGAAATTTCAGGTAGGGACTCGACAGAGCCTTGTCCCTGCCTGAAATTTCTGACCCTTGGGTAAGATATCCCTATCCTACATGAATACTCGTGGTGGATTCTTATATTCTTGCATTTTCGTCTTGATTTCTGTTCCCTTTTTTTAATTCTGGAAAGCAGGAGGGTTATACATTTTTATATAACTACTGTATCTCGTAAACAAGGACAAGGTCATTTTAACACTTTATCTCATGAATATTCATGTATTAATTTTTGACTTGATGAAATTAATTTATTAAACATTATAAAGTATATGAAACAAAGATTTTCTTTGCCATGCAGACTGATAGAATCTGAGCTACAACATCATATGAGCAAACAAAGGAGACCCTGATCAGACAGTTCCTGAAAGGAGGCATCTGACTAGGGTCTGCTCTGTTTGTCAGTGTGTCAAAACAAGTCTATATAAGGTAAAGAGTTAAGGCAGATGATGGAGAAGAGGCCATTAATAACGTATTTCTGAGAGGAAATATGTTCTTGACTTTAGGAAAGAAAAACCCTAGGGTAAGTAGCAAATGTTGGGGAACTAGAAATATGTTTACAGGACACAGAAGTCCCCATCTTTTAATTTGTTTGTTACAAGGGGGAAAATACTCAGGTGCACAGGTTCATACCCTGAATAGCATATCCATTAAGTTTCAAGTCTGTAGTACAAATACAATTGTGTGTGTCACAAACTTAAAATTCCATATTTTCACAAATTCAAGGCCAATAACTCAAAGGCAACAGTGATTCCATCAAAATACCCAGGTGCACAAGATCATGTCCTGAATAATATATCCATGAAGTTTCAAGTCTGTAGTACCAATAATATCAGAGTTTTGCATGTCACTAAGTTTTGGGACGGACCAACATGCGTACAGACGGAGGGACGGACATAGGCAAATTTATATTATGCCCCCGTCCCCTTTTTGGAGGGGGGAATAAAATCAGCACAAATCTGAAGGCTATAAAGGACCCTTACAAAGTAAGAATGAAAAGTCTTGGTATATGTTTGTGTTTATGTGTTATTGTCTAATGGGTGCCAAATTGAACAGAAGTTCAAGTGCTAGCACTTACTCTCCAAAATCTGCACCAGAACTTATTTGCTGAAACCTCCTTTAAAGAAATAAAACAATATAAAGAGAAAATGTTTTATTCAGCTTAACACAATATTGTTATAGAAAAATAACTATGGCCATTGTCTGATATAGAAGTACTTATTCGAATGACTTTTTTTCAGATTTTGGGGAAAGGGTGGTTAGGCCTTTTGAGAGGGAAAAATGTGTCGCAGAAAAGATTATTGCTGGTACCCAGGAACAAAATTATTACTCATTACCTGATGTCTGCCTTATTATAAAACCTCATGTACATGTCAGTAATAATAGTCTTTAGAATAATTCTACACAGTGTCAGGAAATTATTTTAACACATGTTGAAGATATAGACATAATTTGGGTGCACAAAGTCTTTATTGTTAAGCGCTAAGTGAAATGTGTAAAATATCAATGACTAAAATGGCTAGTTATTCCTGGTGGTAAAATATCAAACAACAGTTGTTTTTTTTATGCAATTACATCTTCATGGGTACCCACGGGTAATAGTATGACGGGAACCCAAGTAAAAATAATGGACTCGTTTAAGCCCTACTGCTAAGTATTTTTTATTATTTTGGAAAAAGTCTCCTATTTTTCTGAGCACTTCTTGGTATAAAAAAAGAGAACTTGAGAGGCTCAAACATTTTGGCAAACATTTGTCAAGAACACCAGAGTCTTAGGAATCCTATGGAGATATTATATGACCTCACAATTGCACCACTTGTTAGAGAGTATGATGTTACAGATGTTTTAACACTCACTTGTCTGTCACTGTAGTTTAATTGTTTGCTGAAAACATTTCAGTCATTTTGGAGATGATGTCTACTTGAGATAGATATAGTGCTGCCACACTGCAGTATCACGCCAAAGACATGTAGCATGATACTACACATAGTCACATTATCCTGACACCAGGCCAACCAGTCCTGGAACTACCCTTATACGCTGAGCGCCAAGCAAGGGGGCTACACCAATGGTATAACCAGTACCATTATTTATGACTTAATTTTAATAATGTACCAGTAGCATGGATTTGAACTTCAACTGTTTCTGTCTACACACACACACACACACCCCTCCCCCACCCTATCCACCACAGGGGGACTGTTCAATACAGAAGCGTGTATAAATGGCAAATCACAGGAATCTGGAAGGACTAGCATTTGAACATTCTGATATCAGTTCACTGACTGTAACCTGTAGTATTCACCACATAACCAGACAAAATGGTATTGTTCAAAGCATTCAGGCCAACTAGTTAAAATACCACACATACTTTCATCATCAAATGGAATGTTCCCAACTGAGACAATACAGGCATGGACACAAAGGCGGATCTAGGCAAGCTGCCGGTACTACCAGTATGCTCTGTACACCCCCACTCCTTCAATAATCTTTTATCAACCCAAAATAATAATTAGGGATGGATCCAAAGGCAAAGAACACCAAAAAATCTTGCTGAGCCATTTCATTTTCACAAAATATGCCCAGCAGCCTATCAAATTTCTGACAGAAAAAGTGATAAAAATGTTAATTATCATTTTTGGGGGTAATAAAATCTTCAAATAAAATAATTTAGCATAAGTATCATTAAATTGCATAACTTACATTCATCTTATTTATGTTAATGCTGCTGTGCTATGTATCACTTTTTCAGGCCACTTGATATCTGTCCAGGACAATTAAAATTTTACAAAAAGTCTAATAATAAAAAAGTAATATAGGAGACTATGACAAAATTTCAACAGTTGCCAAGTAGCTAAAAGCTAATGTAATATGATCAAGAGTTAATTTTTCATTTTTTCATTGATTCAAGGGCCGTGACTCAGTAGTATCAGAGATTTTCTGACATCTTATCAAACTTTGTTGGAATATTGTGCCAATACACACTGTGACCAGAGGCTGGTTAAAGATTTTTCTGAGAGGAAGATGCCCTGATAAAGAGGGCAAAAAAGCCCTGTATCTAAAAACATCAGCCTTTGCCTAAAATCATAAATTTGTTTGTTTGGTTTAATATCCCACCGACAGTATTTCAGTCATTTGGAGACTATGTCTACTTGAGACAGATATAGTGCTGTCACACTGCAGTATCACACCGTAGACATGTGGCATGATACCACATCCCACACCCAGTCTCATTATCCTGACACCAGGCCAACCAGACATGGAACTACCCTTATATGCTGAGCACCAAGCAAGGGAGCTATACCAGTACATTTTTTTACAACTTTGGTATGTCACTGCTGGGGATCGAACCCACAACCTCCAGCTCCCTAAGCAGACACTCTAACGACTTAGCCACCGGGGGTGGGGACAGTTCAGAATTAAACACATTGGAAAATTCTTTCCATCATCTTAAATCGCATCAGTCATTTCTTATAAATCTGTGATATCTTTTTTATATGTATAAATATTTCTAAATTCATGATCTTGAATTTTTGACAAACTATTAAAAAGCAATGATAGGCCTACGTAAAGAAATGAACCAAATTATCATTTCATTTTGCAATTCCTCTCAAACAGATCTTCAAAGCAATATATTGCATTATAAATCTTTAATATTGCAATGTATTGCAAATTTACACCATCATTTTCCCTTCTAATATCCAGGCCTATTAGTGTAGGTAGCCAGCAGCCCGATCTCTGTGTTGCAACCACAGATCCACATCAACACTCCCACAGGGTCTGCTCAAATCTGTGAGCATTTATATATTTTGTATATCAGAAAGTAAATGCTGAACTACAAATTAGGATCAATTACTGCAGGGCTTTGACATTTAAATATGGTTATCCAATTTAGATAATGAAAATTATGAGCATTTATTCAGGAATTCTACATGGAGTCTTGATGAATGTTTCTCTTTATTACACATTGTTCAAATTTGGTCTGACAGAAAATGTTTTGCAGTATACAACATGACTTAGTACAGAGCCCAAAAAGAGCATTCTCTTGTATGTCTTGCATATTTCATTTCTTGTTAAGAAATACTTCCAAGGTAATCAATGTTAAATACAAATTCAACCCTTTACCCTATAATTTTGACACATTGGCAAACAAAGCAGACCCAGGTCAGGGTCTTCTCTGTTTGCTCATAAAATATTGTAGTTCAAATTCTGCCCAACCAAGAAAAAATCATTCTTCCATATACCATTTTAAGTTTGGTAAATTAATATTCAGATGGTCATTAATTAGTGCATGAATATTCCTTAGTTAAAAGGGTTAGGAAGTTTGGACAAAGTCCGGCACCCTTGACTTATTTGTCACATTTCTCACCATTCACAAGTCAGTGACAATTTTTTTGTGAATTAACTTTTGTTTTCAAGACATACTGAACACAAGGATTATCCAGGCATGAGATTTTAGGACATTTGCTCCAATTTTTTGCTTATAATTTCATTAAAATCTGTTGAATGAAAAAAAAAATCCCATGTAAAAAAACCCAAAAAACTATGCTAATATTTTACAAACCATACTTAGCTTTATGTAATACTTAAATATTAAAGGCAAATTTTATCATTTTTTGTATCTGTAATAAAAATACCCAAGTATTTCATTTCTTAGTAAATATGGTTAATTATTATGGTAATAATGTTGGTCAACTTAGTTATACAGTAGAACCTTGTTAAACCGAAGTCCTTGGGACCAAATTGAAAACTACAACATAACAATTATTCGAACTAAAATTCCGACGGAAATTTCAGTTTCTGTGCGTGCAAATATTTCATAATCTACTAAGGTGTTTCTGATTAACATAATCGTTCAAACATGTCAACATAGTGATACATATTTTTACCGTCCATCTGCTGCGTCAGGCAGCGTCACATGCCGGAGAAGAATGCGATGATAATTATGGAATGTATTCAAGATCTGACAACTGAGGATTATCTGCTGACGTGTATATTATGTAACCTATCAGACACTGATTAGCAATAATCAACATTTCTGGTCAGACACACATTGCCCAATCCAATCTAGAAAAGAGAGAAAAACTTGCCTGAGCCATCACTCCAGGTGCCGCCGCAAAATAAACTAGGTTACTGACCAGATACGATTGATAATAATGACAATAATTGGTTCTTGAACATTTTTGAAAATTGACTTCGAAATAAAAATTAAAAAATGTACATGAACTGCGACCTTGGGACCAAGATTTTACTTCGAAATAGCTAAATAAACAAAATAGCAAAATTCAGATAAAACATTTTATTTTTAATTAAAATAAGAAGGGATGAAATCGAGACTGAAAATAAACTTTAAAATGGCAAGGAATTCAGTTTAATGATATTAAAAATCCTGTTTCCGAGATCGCAATTTATGTACATTTTTCAATTTTTATTTCGCAGCTAATTATCATCCTTATTATCAATCATATCCAGGTCAGTAACAAAGTTTATTTTGCGGAGGCACCTGAATTGATGGCTCAGGCAAGTTTTTCACACCTTTTTTCAAGATTGGGTTTGGCAATGTGTGTCCCACCGGAAATGTTGATTATTGCTAATCGATGTCTGACAGGTTGCATAAAATGCACGTGCCAGCAGATAAACCCAGGTGTCAGATCTTTAGTATATTCCATATCATCGTGTTCGTCACCGGCATGCTACGCTACCTGGAGCAGCAGAGCGACGGTAAAAATATGTATCATTGTTTGACATGGTAGAATGATATGTTCACCAGAAGCATCTAAGTAGATCATGATATATTTTCATTACTTTTCATAACTTGCAAATAGTATAAAAAAACACCTAAGAGGTAGTTTTCACAGCATAATGATTTCCACAATATTCACCGGTAAAGAAAACGCAATGCTGTTTGTGGATTCTATCAAGGGCTGAATTATGTTTTTTTATCATACCCCTTTTGTTTGACTCTGACGTAGTTTGCTGATATATCTACAATTACTTTTGAAAGTTAAAGTTCATAGAGTGCAAAATCCAGCCTTAATGCATTAATCAATCTTCATATAAAAGTAAGTATTGTTGGTAAGTTTGAACCAAATCCCTCAAGTAGTGTAGGAGGAGTTGCGTTCACGAGGTTCTGCTAACAGACAGACAGACCGACAGATGGACAGATGACTGATAGTATAACATAAACAACCTTCGGTCGTATAAAAAGGTCAAACTGAGCGGACGCCTAATGCCTGACAACGTCCTGACATCATCAATTTAAAGGATGGAATTTTTCATTGAAAAACATGTGCAAAAATGATGGAATTCACCTATAAGTTAGCTTTAAGTATTGTTGGTGGAATTCAAGTCAGTCATAAATAGGACTTTAATCTCTCAAGAGACATGGACAAGTTTTCATTTCTGTGTAAATGAAATGTTTTTCTTATGATTTTTTTTCGAGCAATCACACTGGAATTATTCCTGTGAATGCATAGATATTGGTTCAAAATCTTCATGCCAATAAAATGACTATATATAGGACAATATCTTAATGACAACAATACAAGAGTGTTCTTTGGAACACATGTGTCACCTGCTGAAGTGTGATGAAAGAATGTGATGAACAGACGGACAGACAGACAATGGAAATGTAATCCCTTTGACACAAAAAGCTCTCTAAGTATAGGTACCAAACATCTGACGAAAAAGTTGAAAGATGATAAACTGAACATCAAGTATGGTTCTTGACGCATTTTTTGGTGAAAGGACCTTAAAGATGAATTTTGTAGAGGAGGAAAATTTTAGGAGGATGGTTATGGGGAGTGTGGTTTAGACCAAAACCATGGGGTAACAGACGACAAAGTACTCAAATGAAAGAAATACGTTTAAATAGCCTAAGTAAAAAATATTCACCTTTGTATCTTTTGCATAGTATAGCTTCCGGCCCTTCAATTTGAAATATCTTCTTTTCCATCTCTGAAAAATAAAAAGATCAGATTTTAGAAAATATACTCCCTAATTTGGAGTCCTGAACTCTAAAAGGGATTTCAATTTTCTCATCTGATCTGTTCCTTTATAAATAAATGGTGGGAAGATTCTTATATAGTGGGGGGACAAGATATATAATCAGGCCTTATGTCTCGATTCATTAAACACAGATTGGGAAACAAAGTCCTTCTAACTTATCCTTACCCCTCTCAACGGTTCCTAGACTGGACCAGTACTTTGTTACTGGAATGTCATGAAAAATCCCTGCCCTTAATAGGGTTTGAACCTGTAACCTTCAGATCTGCAGTCTGATATGTTACCACTAGGACAACAGCACCATTAGTTGAAGGGGGCCTTTAAATACTTGTTTGCAAGAATTTTTTTTTTAATTTTGGGGGACAAAAACAGGGTAAAAAGCAATTTTTGGAAAAACTACAAATTATTGTCAGAAATTTTCAGGAAGGGAGGTAACTGTGAACTTCCCCTGCCAAAGAAGAGAAAAAGATATTCATATTACAAACAAGATAAGTTTTGTTAATGGTAACTTCAGCAGTTATTTCTGATAAATACACACATTGTGGTATTCTAGAATCATAATATAACAACTTCAAGTTCTAATTTTATCTACTGTTAGGGACATATTTTACAACAGTATAACGTTAAAAGCTTAAATGGCTATATATATTACCAAAAAAAAAAAGAAAAAAGAAACATGTCTTACCTGAAAATTGGTTTTTAGAAATAAAAAAGTGATACTTTACTCATTATGTACAAAATGAAAACTTTTTGCTTCCATTTTAAAGCAACTCTTTCACAGATGATCGGTAGAAATAAAAAAGAAAAAAAAAAGTTTTTTTTTCTTCTACTCTCCCTCTTAATTATTGGTGATGGCTATTTCCTTACAAATGAACTTGGCAATAGTAGGTCACATTACATATATTTCTGTAAACACCAACTTGGTGAAATCGGTTAAATATATAAAACATTATGCCCCAAGCAGATGCTTGTGGTAGCACATAAATTAACATGTTCTGCAATGTGGCATTTTCACCAGTTCTGGGTAGCAAATTCGTAAGTTTAGTCTGTGAAGTGAATGCATGCGCAAAAGATAAATGTGATCAATTTATGTGACGGCACACAAAAATAAAATTTCTCAATTTAGGTGTTATATTCAATATCGTTCCTAACCCTATTGCCTGTAATGGGGAAACCACTCACTTTCTTACATTCATGGATGATTGCATTGAGTGACAAAGCATCTGCAGATGGGTATTGATAGATGTAATACACACATATAGTTAAAAATAAATTCTTAGTTAAGGACCATCTGTGAACAAGCTGCTATAATGCAGTTTCCATGTCAGTTACTTTTTAATATTAGCCCCACAGAAATACAGAAAATCATAAATGAAAACATAAACAATTCTACGCATGCAATATCATGAAGTGAAATTGCAGTCATAACCAGTGTTAGATCAACTACAGCGTTTTTTTTTTTTTTTTGTTTTTTTAAGTGGAAGTGAAATGAGGTAGAACTGTGCTAAAATTATGAAGTAAAGGGATTTTCCTTTGTTGAACATAGACCTTCATGGCACACTCAGAAATCAAGCTCTTAAATGCAAATGCAAGAAAAAAAATCACCATGACTGTTTCTTCACGCTAGATGTGGAACAATCTACAAAAACATCAGGTCCATTCATCTTCTGCTTTTGCAGGCAAACCATTTTTTTCTTTAATATCACAGTGAAAGTTGACTGACCATTTTAGATAGGCTAGTACATTATTAAACAAACGAAGGAAAAAGATAAGGCCAACAAAGCAAAAAAAGTCTGTGACCTTAAGTCCAATTTTCCCATAAAAAAAATCAAAAAAATCTGTCAAATGGTTTCAGACTGCATGGCAGCAATTATTCACTTGGCTACACTATAAGTATGACAAAAAAAATTATCAAACATACTTTAACTCTGTTAATGAACTGACCATGTTGTATACTCCCCCACCCCCTCATTTTATTGAGTACCCCCAAAACTCAAAATCCTACAGTAAAAAAAATAAAAAAAAAAAATAAGTGGGGACACTGCTGTATAATTTGAATTGTAGAGTTAAAAGATTGTGCATGTGTAACAAACTTGACCCGGCCCAGGATCAAACCCGGTCCGCGGGCGTGCAAGTCCAATATTCTAACCACTGAGCCAAAGAGTCGAATCCCTGACACAGTTGTCAGAGATAGTATTTATACCTGTGAATACGCATCATCACACATGTGCATCATTCCACTTTTCAAATTTTGACATAACTTAGAGGTGAAAAAAAAAGAAGAAAATATGATTTCCTTTGAAATTTTGTGCTAAACAGCTTTCAGATACCATCAGATATGCACAGCAGTCTGTTTTCTGATCAGTTTAATTTATGCACAATTAATCATTTGCAGCAATAAAATTTTGTCATTTAAATTCATTACTTTTCAAAAGAAAACTTTTTTCTCCCCCCTTTTCCTAAATTTAAAGCAATTTAACTTTCACAGTAAATGACTTAAATATCTAGTACTGATTCCCTTTCCAGTCCATCACAATACATTCCTTTTATGCTTATATTCTGGATCATTTTTTATTCTACTGATGAAAAATCTTGAAATCTTTAAGTTCGCTGAAAATGCACATGAAAGTAAGCGCTTAAACAATAATCTAAGTTACAAAAATAAACAAATACAAGGATGCATGTTTGATTTCATGCCTTCAAAATAATAATTTCCAAGAAATTATATTGTGTATAACGATAACTGAATTTTGTGAGTAAGATCGTCGGAAGTAATTATTTTGACAGGTGAGCGAACCCGCCCTTTCCATCAGCATCGCATATGTCAGATGTATTTAAACGCTACGTACCGATGTGCGAATGTCTTTATTAGTTGAAATTCGTCTGTGGAATATTTTCGCTGGTTCCGGTTCACTTTCACTATCTGAAGACTCATCAATACTTGCAAGTTCTGTATCCTTCTCTACGGCTCTTTTGTCGCCAGCTTTGCTGGCAGCCATCTTGGATTCTTCCTACATCACAGGGGAGATAACTCAAATATATGTTCCGGAAATTAGCTATTCAAATGAACAGAATCGTGACAATAGAACCAAATGCTGACGTAAATGTCACAGGCGCTCGGGGATATAGAGTGACATTTCGAAAGAGTTTATATTTTATCCATAAACTTTCGAATATACAGCAAAGGGTTGGATACATACGAAATAACATCAAAAACAATTATTGAAGCGTCCTCCTGTGCCCGTGGTTGCTAATTGATATAGTTGAAAATATTGAATTTCATATTTGTTATCATTTTGGACACTGAAAACGGCCGAAAGCAGGTTCATGAATATTTTAGACAATGAAGCAGAAATTATGGATCTAACGGGAAAACAGCTCTTGAACTTAATGAGCCATACATTGAAAAGTCAACCATTATAATATGATTAAGGAAAAAGAAAAATTATTACGGAACAAAAATATTAGCAGATCCTATTTCCAAAAACAAAAAAGAAAGAAAGAAAAAATAAGTCAGTAAAATTAAAAATATATAGAACCAAGTTAGCCCATATATTTCAAATGTTTGATGCCTATGAAGGTTCTATACAAACAAAACTATGCAACTGATTTATGGTGCTTTTGAAAAAAAAAAAATGAAAAAAAGATGAATATGCATATAAAATGCTTGTTAATGAAGATTTGCGGAGATTTTCATTTTACACAAATACTCGTAAAAACATTGGTATTATTAAATATTGTTAAAAAATTATAACTTACATCGATCTTATGTAACACTGTAGTATGACGTGATAAGTTTAAAATAGGAGAATCTCTCTGTGTTACGGTATCCTGATGTTATTCTAGATATATTGGTTTTATACATAAATCTATACATTTTTCTAAATGTTGCCTTAATTGACCAAATCAGTCAAATTTATGACAACGAAGCCTAATTAATGATAAATGGACCGGAAGCAATTCAACAACGACCTATGATAATAGGTCTTTGAATACAAATACTTCTGAGGATCAACCACAACGAGTTCACGTTTTGTTGTCTGTTTAATGTTAGTAAAAGACCTAATGTTAAGAAATATGTTGAAGTCATTCGAAATTGAAAATTAAAATACTGTATTGCACTGATTTAGATTACCACCGTACCATATTCGTATTGAAACTGAAAAGCATAGATGATATTTGATGATATCAATATTTTGCTGATAACATAGTGACTGGCAATCGTCAGTTAAAATATACGGGCGATAGTACATGTAGATGTAACGAGGAATAACTTTTGAAAGACAAAATTAAATCTGAACCAGCATTACGCCCCTTGTAGTACATTGTGCATGTGTAAGTCATTTCGCACTACAATGTCAAAGACGAGTTTATATTGTATATCCAATGACGTTCCTGACCCGTCATTTAATCTATACCAAATCCATCTCCGACCTTGGTATGGAACCAAAGACACACTGTCGTGGCGGAGATGGGGATAACCTTTACCATGCCTTTTTTTTTAAAAATGTGCATTGAATTGGAATTAAAACGGCCTTCGTGAGTATGTCACGTCAGTGACATAGATATAGCTCCGT
>CM037786.1:2213214-2263214 GCA_021229015.1 Solen grandis
TGAAGATGTAGACGCAGTTAGCTCTCTGGCATATAATGCATTAAATATGACACAGGATGCAAGACTTAAATATCACCTCAATGTCACAAATAATATTTAAAATGTCAATTTTTCCACCAGTCATGATTTTATTATAGTCGATATGTGCATCAGTGATACTGATTAACACAAAGTCAGCAGAGCATACCTGTGATCGTCTTGACGATGATCTCCTGATCGGCCACGTCTTTATCTTCCTCGCTGAGCAGCGTCCCCGCGTACACCTTCCCGAATGTACCTGCAACATGGCCACACAATCATCATCATACAAAGCATGCTGATGTATCTGACACACTCAAATACAGCTTTAGATACATTTATATTACTAACTTCCAGGAATCTATTACAAGTATATGGATCAGGCTCAAATTCAATTAACAATACTTAGTGCTAAATAATATTAAAATACTTAAGGGTGAATTTCAACATTTGCTTTTTAAAAAAACAACACAAAAAAAAAACAAAAAACGATATATAACATCTCTTTCATGTTAACTTGGTCATGTGTTTAAATATTTTGTTCAGCAGGAATGGTGAAATGTGTTTCTACCTAACTTAAGTACATAATATTACTTAGCACTAAGTATTGTTGGTGGACCTCAAGCCTGGATGTATAAAACAAACATGCAATACCACAAATGTGACCTTCACCTTCTCAGCGTGACCTTTAATTTAAAGTTGAATAATAGAAATCTTTGCTTAACTGAGGAGGGATGTTATCATTTGCAGCTTAGAGAAGTCTTATGAAATATTTTAAAGAAAATAAATTTTGTGAAAATCTTATATCTATGTCTTATGAAAAATATGCACCTAATTTTAACCAAAAAAAGTTTTTTGAAATTAAAAATTAACATTAAAAAAAGTCTTAGGAGTAACACAAGAATGGAACTAACCCTCCATGATAATTTCTGACATCGAGATGCGCTTTCTATCGATGGCGATCTCCTGAAGGGCGATATACGGGTCTACGAGTGATATCGGTGACTGGTTCCCGCGCAGTTCTGGGATTGGGGAGATCCCCCGCGGGTAGCTGCGCACTGAAAGTACAGAATCTGCTCAAATGTAGTGGATTTACACTAAGATTATAAAGACAAAGCAAGGGAAATAATTAGAGGTGATCTGTGTACAGTAAAGAATGAGTTGTCTTTCTTGTTTTCCAACAATTTTTACTTTAATCTCTAAATGTTAATGAAGATGACTAGATGTTTTACTACTCCAGTGCAATAAATATTACACTGACAGAATTTCTGACAGATTTTGCCATTTCCTTAATATTTCATTTGGCTATCATGTAAATGAATATTATAGCACTGCCTGCTTGAGAGTCAAAATTTATAATGATAGAAACTTTTCTAATTGTATGACAATACATATATTGTCCAATAAAATGAAGAAAGGCTCAACAGCTTTCCTTTTATATATGCTGATGACCTCTTCTAGCTTTCAATGGACAATATTATTTTTCAAAAACAACAGCTACAACCGTAAAGTATCTAAACAAGTAGCATTTAAAAAAATACCCTATAGAGTCTTTTTTCTAGGGTAATGGCAATTTAGAAAAAAAAAAGTTTTGATTATATCTTGGTGTTTGACATCTTTTAAGCAGCTATTCTTATTTAAACTTTGACTCTTTTTTTTTTTCTAACTGAGACAAGCAAATTGTGACTTGTCTAATTTAGACAAGCAAACTGAGACTTTTTTGTCTCCTGAATTCGACAAAAATTGGAGACCATGGTTTAATTTAGTCAAGCAAACTGAGACTTTTTTCTGATTTAGACAAACCAATTGAGACCTATATCTAATTTAGACAAACCAAACTGAATTACATAAACGTTAAATTAAAATTGGGACAAGAGACAGATGTTCAAACAACTTGAGAGGATTGGTACTCACGAGATCCAGCTATACTTTTGTTCGGAGTTTCCGCCCGCAGGAATGACTGCGTCTGTTGGGTGAGTGCCTGGGAGCTGCTTGTGTCGCTGAAATAGAAAATATCCAAAACTTATATAATATTTTTTGTGTAAGTACAAACAAGGTGTTGCTAAAAAGCATGCAACACAATAGCAATTTGGTTATCATTCTTTGTAGAACTTTTACTCATTTCTAAAGGTAAAATTTGTTTGTACATACTTGGAACTTTGGAAAAACAACTGCATTTGTTATTCTGGGGTAAGCCAGGAATACAATATACAGAAATACAAATATGGACAATTTTTATGCTGGTTGCACTGGTTATTTCCTTAATGTGTCTGACATTGTTACTTCTCATAAAACAACTGACACTAGGGCTATCACTGAAGTTGATAAAGATTTTTTATCTCAACAGAGGTGTAAAATTCCTAAAATCATCACTCGCCCATCCCAAATTTGAAATGGCTGAAGCAAGAAAAAACAAGAGCATTGCATGCAGATACCAACGCTTGTCTGTTTAATGTGTTTGAGTAATGGGCTACATTAAAGTTTTTGCATGACGACGACAATGACGACCCAGAGATCATAATATCTCGACTTTTTCTTTGGAACAGACAAGCTAAAAACAAAGAAATGTTCTGATTTTTCATATGCCTTGTACTTACGTTCACGCACCAGGGAGTGGGGGAGAGGAATTTAACCCCCTTGCACATAAATTTCATTTATAAATTCATTCTTACTGATTGACTGAACATTAAATGGTACATGAAACAATAGATTTTTCTTTGCCATGCAGACTGTGTAAAATCTGAGCTACAATTTTGCATGAGCTAACATGACTAGTCTGCTCTGTTTGCCAATATGGCAATGGTTAAGGGTTTAATCATGACAAGGAGAGACAAACCTGATACGTTCAGCGTAGGCCCGATTGCTGGACTTCTGAGAGTTAATGTAATAGACAGCTACCGCCAAGGCTACAAGAATGATTACTGCACAGGCGCATCCGACAGCAATGTAAAAGATGTGGGTTGAGGAGCCGATATTTGTGTCCTGTCCATCCAACTTCTTTACATCTGGTAGAAATATATACATACATAAGATTAGAAAGGACTTGGTCAGTAATGATCTCTTAGTATGTTATGCTACATCTATAATGGTAATATCATTATATTCTTGAAACCATTGTCTTAAATGAAATAGGGAAATGATGTATCAAAGCTTGAAACCATAGTCTTAAAAAAACCATGAAACCTTGGTATTAATTAAAGTTAAGCTCAAAACCAACTGAAGTATCAAAGCTTGAGACTATGGTCTTAACAGAAGTATCAAAGCTTGAGACTATGGTCATAATTAAAGGATAAAAGCTTGAGACTATGGTCTTAATTGAAGGATCAAAGCTTGAGACTATGGTCTTAATAGCAGTATCAAAGCTTGAGACTATGATCTTAACTGAAGTATCAAAGCTTGAGACTATGATCTTAATAGAAGTATCAAAGCTTGAGACTATGATCTTAACTGAAGTATCAAAGCTTGAGACTATGATCTTAATAGAAGGATAAAAGCTTGAGACTATGGTCTTAACTGAAGTATCAAAGCTTGAGACTATGGTCTTAATGAAGTATCAAAGCTTGAGACTATGATCTTAACTGAAGTATCAAAGCTTGAGACTATGATCTTAATAGAAGGAAAAAAGCTTGAGACTATGGTCTTAACTGAAGTATCAAAGGTTGAGACTATGGTCTTAAATGAAGAATCAAAGTTTGAGACTATGGTCATAACTGAAGTATCAAAGCTTGGTCTTAACTGAAGTATCAAAGCTTGAGACTATTGTCTTAATTGAAGGATCAAAGCTTGAGACTATGGTCTTAACTGAAGTATCAAAGCTTGAGACTATGGTCTTAATGAAGTATCAAAGCTTGAGACTATGGTCTTAAAGAAGTATCAAAGCTTGAGACTATGGACTTAATAGAAGTATCAAAGCTTGAGACTATGGTCTTGACAAAAGTATCAAAGCTTGAGACTATGGCATTAACTGAAGTATCAAAGCTTGAGACTATTGTCTTAACTGAAGTATCAAAGCTTGAGACTATGGACTTAATAGAAGTATCAAAGCTTGAGACTATGGTCTTGACAAAAGTATCAAAGCTTGAGAATATGGTCTTAATAGAAGTATTAAAGCTTGAGACTATGGTCTTTAATGAAGTATCAAAGCTTGAGACTATGGTCTTAATAGCAGTATCAAAGCTTGAGACTATGGTCTTAATTGAAGGATAAAAGCTTGAGATTATGGTCTTAACTGAAGTATCAAAGCTTGAAACCATGTATCCAAACATTATATCAAAATAAAGGTAAGTGTACCTGTTTTGCTCTTGGAGTTTTGCATTGTCTGTTCCCTTGAGAAGTTGAGCTTGTGACTGGGTGTTGAGAGTTCTTTGAATATGTATTCATCAACTGTAAATAGATGGACAAATATTGTCATAATAGGTACATATGAACATCAGAAATACAAAATATAAGTGCAATTATATTCAAGTAAAATAACATACAAAGGGTTTTCCTTAAGAGGTGGCTGATGGCAGATTTGTCCACCTCAAATCCTTTCCTGGCAATACAATACATGCAGACAAAAGTAAGGAAACAACATAGACAGACAAGCCTATAGTAGTTGTAGAAATGCAGAGATTTGTGAAAGGAAGACAGACAGAAAAACAACAACAAACAAGTGCCAGCAGAACCGGTGGATTCTCTCCGAACTGTGCTTTGTCACCTGATGAGAACTTTAATATATGTATATTATTTGAGCTCTGGACAAAATTTAAGTATGAAAAATAACAAAGGGTAATAACTCCTTAATTATGCGACTGAGAGTTATGGTTCTTGTGCAATGCACTTCTTGTAAGTGAGATCTATCAACCTATGAAGTTTCATGATGATACCTCCTACAGCTTTTGAGTTATGCTCTTGACAAAATGTATGTATGAATAATAACAAAGGACAATAACTCCTAAATTATGCAACCAAGAGTTATTGTTTTTAAACACTGCACTTCTTCTCAATGAGATCTATCTACCTGTGAGGTCTCATGTTAATACCTCTCAAAGTTTTTGTATTATGCTCCAGACAAAAATTAAATATGAAAATAACAAAGAACAATAACTCCTGAATTATGCAACCAATAGTTATGGTTTGTGAACACTGCACTTCTCCTCATTGAAATCTATCTACCTATGAAGTTTCATGTTGATACCTCTTATAGTTTTTGTGTTATGCTCTGGACAAAATTATGATGGACGGATGGGAAGGGATGGACGAACAGACAAAGCGATAACTATATGCTCTCCCTTCAAGGAGCATAAAAATACAGGGAAGACAGAGGCAGGATGGTGGGGTAACATGACAGACATATACATAATGCTTGACAAAGAGAGAGATTTTTAGATTTGCCCGTACAAAACTTAAACAATGCTGAAGACAGCTCAGCAGTATCTATCACACACACAGAAAGAGTTAAAACCTATAAATATCAAGAGAAACACACAAATAACTTTATGCAGGTGTTAAAACCAACAAAATCAGTTTCATTTCATAACTGCATCAGCAAGACGACCAAGCTGCTTGATAACAAACATAATGCCGTCTATAGATCAGGATTCAATTTAAGACGTAAAAAATGCATAATAAAAACAGAAATAAATAATTAAAAACCTTCTTCTGAAACATGAATACCACTAAATTTAAAGGGAGATAACCCACATATCTTTCCATCCCATATTATCTGCCCTTAGTCCAGATACCACTATGATAAAAGGACTATTATTTACTGGCAGGGCTACATTCCATTTCAAGCCATTTGAGATTTTATTATTCTCCCAGTGTCATAATAATCTTTATTGCGGCAACTATGAGGCAGGAAATGGTGCATGATGGAAATTTCTGGGACGCCCTTACCCAGCATTTAGCCTTGTACCACATGAAACTATCGGGAATGTGACCTATGCGACCAGTATGAAACACATCAGCCTCGGAGTTACTGGTTTTATACTCATCACTTGGGTTCAAAATTCATCCCCGGCCACCCTTACAGTTTATACAATTGGGGTCTTTGCCTAAATGTACATTAAATTTTGTAAAAGACTGTGATACCACACCATAAACAAATGGCATGATACCACACCCTGTCTTGATATATATGCATTATGCTAATGGTACCAGTATAGTTCCCTTGCTTGGTGTTCAGCATGATATTTTATAAGGGTAGTTTCAGGACTGAATTACAAGATAATTTGACTGGGTGTGGCATCATGTCATATGTTTACAGAGTAATACTATGGTAGCACTAAATCTGTCTCAAGTAAACATTGTCTCCAAAATGGCTGAAATATTGTCAGCAGGGCATTTAATCAAATAAACAAACAAAACTTTAATTAAAATATTTATGATTATGTCCTGCACTGTTTGGAATAAACTTGCTAAAACATGTTTACAGAGGATATATTGCTCACGACTAAGATAAAAGACAGGTAAAATCTTGACATTTAATTTGTTAATAAAACATTTGTGTTTTGTAATTTATTTCATTTGCCATAAATATCTTGAAGCGCATTGTAACTTCCTTGGTAAACTCAGCAAAATGTGCACTCATTAAGCTTTTTAAGTCCTAAAACAATTATAATGTTGTTGTTTTTTGTAATTGTGATGTCAACAGTATTTTAGTGGGGAGAGGGAAATACTGAAAATTAGCAAAACTCCCAATTTTCAAGACATTGAGGGATCTCTGATCCTGGGAATGAGACACTTTAACCATTATCTCATGAATATTCATGTACAAATTTATCACTCTCATGAATATCAATTTAAATCTTGAACATGTTTTGTGAAAAAAAAAGATTTTTCATTGCCATATTGCGACTGTATTTAATCTTTGCTACATTACTGGTTAAGAAAAGCAAGACGACCCTGATCAGATGGCTCCTTTCTGGAATTATCTATACAAGGTAATTACTATGAAACCTGGACACTACTAACTGCTGTGCGACAATTTAATTTTTAATTTATTAATTTTTTATTTTAAGACGGGAAATTCATAAAATCATGCTGTCTCAGAGGAAAAAAATGTTACAAAATCTAACTATTATTTCTGATTAACAAAACAAAAAAATAACAAGGAACAAAAGGAATATTCCTTATTAACATCTTTTTGTTGGCACAGACTGAAAACTCTGGGTGGTCTTGGAAGAGGGATAGAATATGAATATTTAAAATACACTGAAGGCAATAATTATGTACCCCTGTAAAACTCTCATACCACAGTGCAATGTACCATACACCTGTTTATTCATATTTTCTATTTTAAGTAACAACTGACCTTGACCTCACCCATCAATGATACCAATGGTACAATTTGTGCAGCCTTGGAAGGGTCTAGAATATGAGTCTTGAAAAAAACAGTAGAACTGCCAGGTGATTTTAATAATGTCCCTGTAACACTATTATACCACAGTAAAATGTATCATAGTCTTATTTATGCATGATTTCTATTTTTAGTAACATCCCTAGTACAATATATAAACCAATTACCTATAACATTATAGTGGTTAGAGTATCCACTCCATAACAGAGAGATCATTGATTTGATCCCTGGATATAGTAACACATTCAAAAATAGTACCAGTATATCATCCATTGAAAGCCAAAAGGGCCTTCTTTATATATATATATATATATATATATATATATATATATATATATATATATATATATATATATATAGAGAGAGAGAGAGAGAGAGAGAGAGAGAGAGAGAGAGAGAGAGAGAGAACAGAACAGAACTATATATATATATATGATGATTAGCCCTTCTGGCTTTTGATGGATGATATTTATCCTCTACTCAACTCTCTTATATAGAGTTCTTCTTCTTCTATTGTAATGGCTATCAATCATTTTCAGATAGCATGTATTATGGCCACATTTTTAGACATTGCAAGTTCTTCCAGGACTGCTGGTGTCAAGATGAGACAGGATTTTGTATCATGCCAACTAGTCTACTTTGTGAAACTGCAGTCTGGCAACACCATATCTGTTTCATGTCGACAAAGTCCATTTCTAAATGACTGATATACTGTTGGTGGGATATTTAAAACCAAACAAAAATATAACTAATAGATATAATTACAGCTGCACATGATAGATTTGAATTACGCGAGACTTGTGCTGATGCATAAATTGCACAAATTAAATTACAACCCCTGTTAAACACACAAAAAATATTGAAGATGCAACAGAAAGTCTCCGATGGGACAATAAAGATCTGTCAAATCTGGAAATGACCCCAAATGCTTGTGTATTAAGTTGATGCATTTCATTCCATTTCCTACATCTCAGTCGAAGAGTTTTCAAGTTCAAAACAGCAAGTCACAATTTCACAGACATATTCACACTATGCCTGATAAATGCTATCTCTCCCCATTCCATATCAAAAAGCTATTCTCAATCTTTCATTATTTATAATAAAAAAATAAAAGAAAAAACACACATACACACACACAAAAAAAAACCATCAATAATTTTTATTTAAATAAACATCAATCTTCTCTCTAAAAAATCACTCATAAACAACACAGGTCTTTAAATCTCTTTGCGTCTTTATCGCAAAATTCTCTTAACCCCTTAATCTTTGCCCATTCTGCTGCAATTCATATCCATATTCTTATCACGTATGAAGTGAAAAATCGCCATCGAGAAGTAAATTGTAAAGTGATACATTTACATGGACAGCCAATCGAAATAATGCCACAAAATATTAACCAATCTATCACGTCACTAGTGATGAATACCAGAAGCAAGTGATAAACATCTTGCTCCATGAGGTTTTGGAAACATTTCCATTAGACTGTTTATCAGGCGAGAATGTCACGATACTGCCTGGATACAGTCTGGGTATCATAACCGTATCAGGGCACCAGCATCTCCCGCCAATAAATCTTCGCCGAACCCAGGGGGTCCCTGGAAGTTAGATGTTTGAGTCCCCCCACCCCATAGCATCAAAGACATATTACTCAAGGAAGTTACAAAATTTATTTGTCATGATTATCCTAGAGTTGTTGTTTTTGCTCATTTCGCAGCTCAGAAATGGAAACACACAGAGATAATTGAAGCACTACTGGGGGCTATTAGAACCAGACACGAGAGCTTGTGTGAAAATGCAGACCTTGAAGATGCATCTGAACCAGCTGGTAGTGCAACTAATGATCATAGCTTGCAGAGGTCAATACGATCATAGCTCTTAAAGGTCAATATGATCATAGTTAACAGAGTTCAATAAGATCATAACATGCAGAGGTCAATATGATCATAACATACAGAGGTCAATAGGATTGTATCATACAAATGTCAATATGATCATAACATTAGAGAGGTCAAAATGATCATAGCTTTGTTACAGAGGTCAATATGATCATAGCTTACAGAGGTCAATATGATCATAGCTTACATAGATCATTATGATCATAGCTTACAGAGGTCAATATGATCATAGCTTACAGAGGTCAATATGATCATAGCTTACAGAGATCATTATGATCATAGCTTACAGAGGTCAATATGATCATAGCTTACAGAGGTCAATATGATCATAGCTTACAGAGGTCAATATGATCATAGCTTACAGAGGTCAATATGATCATAGCTTACAGGGGTCAATATGATCATAGCTTACAGAGATCAATATGATCATAGCTTACAGAGATCAATATGATCATAGCTTACAGTGATCAATATGATCATAGCTTAGAGGTCAATATGATCATAGCTTACAGAGATCATTATGATCATAGCTTACAGAGGTCAATATGATCATAGCTTACAGAGGTCAATATGATCATAGCTTACAGAGATCAATATGATCATAGCTTACAGAGATCAATATGATCATAGCTTACAGAGGTCAATATGATCATAGCTTACAGAGGTCAATATGATCATAGCTTACAGAGATCATTATGATCATAGCTTACAGAGGTCAATATGATCATAGCTTACAGAGGTCAATATGATCATAGCTTACAGTGGTCAATATGATCATAGCTTACAGAGGTCAATATGATCATAGCTTACAGTGGTCAATATGAACATAGCTTACAGAGATCAATATGATCATAGCTTACAGAGATCAATATGATCATAACATATGGAGGTCAATATTTGAATTTTTGATAATACTTATTATGACAACATATTGGCAATTCTAATTCTTTTATTTTTTAATTCACTTTAAAGGTGCACAGAACTGGTCAAACCCAAGAACCATTCTGAAGGAATTATCAAAAATTGTAAAAAAAATGTACAAAGTCTACATAAATAATATTAAGCTAGGTTATCCTACTGTCAAATGAGATATGAGATATTAATGGAAAAGAGGTATTCATTTCTAGGAATTTATCAAACTAAATGTATCAAGAAAACTGAAAACTGAACATTATGCTTTACTTCTGCGAATCCCTCTCAACTTCTCCTGTGCTAGACCAGTACTTTGCACCTGGGAAACTAAAGAACAATATTCACCCTTAACAGGGATCAAATTTGCTACCTCATCAAGCCCATTAGCTAATTTCAGAACTTATCAGTGTGTTCTGTTCAGTGTGTTCTGTTATCTTTATGCATGTTTTAACCCATTACCACAGAAAGACGCATTTTGACTCATTGGCAAACAGAGCTGGTCTCATCTGTTGACTCATACAATATTGTAGCTGACAAATTTTACACAGGAAAGAAAAAATCCATTGCTTTGATTGTATTTACCTTTTAAAGTTTAGTAAATTAATATTCCTGAAGTCATAAATTTGTATGTGAATCCTCATTAGGTAACAGTTCCTGGGGTTGGATCAGTACTTTGCACCTTCATGAACAATTATAGCTCTTAGTTGTGATCAAATTTGCAACCTCAGCTTCATTGTCATTGAACTAAACCATTAAGTAAACAACAAGTCTACTTGCTCATTTTGGAGCTTTAATGTTCATTAACAAGGAATTCTACAGGCTGACACATACATGTACATTTCAATGACTGCCCTAGGTCACTGCCATGAAATAATCTACCATTTTGTCTCTAATCAAATTACGATAGTAATGGTGCTTTCCACTGATGGCCTGTAAAATACGGAGACAACTTTTATTGACTTATCTAATTATACTGACTTCTGTTTTCTATTCCTTAGGACTGTTTTGTCCCTAACGACTCCGACAACTAATCATAAGATGATGAAAAGCCAGGGGCTTCTAGCACTAACTTCCCAACGCAAAAAATATTAGTGTGCCTTAATTCACAGATGTAAAATAAATTTCATAATTTTGATTTTTTTCTTCACAAATAGTAATGATTTTGTAAAATGCAATGATAATCAACAAGTTTGGAGCAGGCTGATTTGGTTTTAACTGGTTTAAAATATATCCCATACGGTATTCAAATGATAATGGAGGATAAATGTTTGTTTGTCTGTTGGACTGAATGTCCCACTGACAGTATATCAGTCATTTGGAGATGATGTCTACTTGAGACAGATATAGCGCTGCACACTGCAGTATCATACCGTAGACATGTGGCATGATACAACATCCAGTCACATTATCCTGACACAAGGCCAACCAGTCCTGAAACTACCCTTATATGCTGAGCGCCAAGCAAGGGAGCAATAACAAAACAAAAATTTTATGGCTTTGGTATGTTGGGGTCAGGGATCAACACTCAGCCACCACGGATGATCAGAGGAAGACTGTACTGAATAACAAATACACAATAATATATACTGACTGAAAGTATTTGAGACAGTCATTTTATTATCTTCCGCAAACGCTTGCATTATCAACCATGAATTGCAAATTTCTATTCCCATATCCTTGGAAAAGACATGTACACACAGCAAATGTAAATAGTCTTGCAAGAATTTCAATATTTATTGCCTATTGGAAAACAAACCAATTACCAATTATTACAGGAGCAGAAATACGCAGATGTGTTACGTAGGATCTCATTTGAAATTTAAATCATCTTAACAGACACAGAATTCAAATTCTTTAATGGACTTGATAAGACATTTCAGTGTGTGCATTTGCATCATCATCAACATATATCGCTGTTGTATGCACAGTCATTTCTTTCATATGTATCAATTTTGTTTGCTCACTTGGGTTTTAACACACCAACAGTATTTCAGACATTTAAAGACTTTTGTCTACTTGAGGCAGATATGACTGGTGGCACGATATCCCTTCCAGTCATATTATCCTGACACCGGGCCAACCAGTCCTTGAATTACCCTTACATGTTTGATATACCATGTCGTGGCTCATGAAATCAAACCAAGACCTCACAGTAATGCATTCCGATCTGTAACTAGAAATTTGATAAATAAATACTGTAAACAAATTTAAATTCATAGACACAAAATATTTGTGTTACGCCTTTATTTTTGTGACTATAAAACTTAGCATATTTCTGTCTGGTGGACAAATAAATATCAACACATTACTGGGCTGGGTACAGTTTCGTGACATTTCAAGTTCACTGTCCCAATAATTCTTCCATTGAAAGCCAGAAGGGGTTATCAGCATATGTAAAAAGAAGGCAGATAGCCTCTTCTGGCTTTCAGTGGACGCCATACTGGCTATAAAATTAATTCCTTATGAAAACAACTTTTTGGCAATCAGGGAATAAGACTGAAATTTTAGGCCTCAAATTTGTTTTGAAAAAATAAAAAAATAAAATAAAATTAGACACTGCAACTTAATCAGCTTTTAAAAAGCTAAAAAAAAAAAGAAGAAAAAAAAGGGGGGGGAATTAAATATGTAAAAGGTATGGGTGATGATACACTGCCTGAGCAAGCAGTTACCTTTGGCATGTCACCTGACTAATCTCATAACTCTAGACTGGCACACTGGGCAGGTGACAGTCATGTGAGAAAAGAATGTACTCTGACACCAGATTTATGGGAACCAGTCGAGAAAATGTCTCCCTGATAAACAAGCAGAATGTTTTTCTTTGTGACAAAAACCAAGGGTGAGACATCTATGCTATAAAATATTGTTGCATTTAAAGTCTGTTAAAGTCTCCGTCTTACAGGAAATATGTCTGTTTTGGTTAATGCAAACAAAACTTAATTAAATTCAAAGTGCCAAAAAATCAGCAGAAAAACATGAGATTTATTTCAGTAATATCGTATTATTTCTATTCATTTGCTATTCATATTCAAATTAACATAAAAAAATAATTGAAGTAAGTGCATAATATTTGAAAGAACTGAGTTTCTCTTTGTTTCACAAACAATGAAATGTCTTAAAACATTAATTGCGTCATTAAAGTAGTTAAACAGGGCAGCCCCATTATAACATTAAAAAGGGTTATATGACCTAAGTCTGCACTTTATTTGATTGTATAACTCTGTAAAAAATGCACCTTAAGGTAATCAATCATTAAATTGTGATCATGGTCCATCAAGTGATCATGGCAATTTTATAGTAAATGCAAGCCTTTAGACTCTGAGCAGAACAGCCTATTACTGCAAGTCAATGGATGCTTGCACCTGCCCTGAAGTCTTTTTAAGCATTTGAAGGACCATGATTATAATTTAATGATGGACAGATTACCTTAAATCAACTAAACAAAGTACACAAATCAGATTTGTGGTCCATTTAAATGCATGCTATTAAGAATTTCTTACTATAATTAAGTAGGTATAAAAGGATCTAAGCAGTATACCAGTTTTCCTTTGAACATTTTTAGCACTCCCTCTAAAAAAAGTTCCAATGTCCTGTTACTTTTATCGTGGGACAAAATGATAGTGCCAATTTAATATTGTAGACTTTAAAGGAGTTTGCACAGCTCCCAAAGGCAATATAAAATGGCATAATTTCTTTGCTTGTCTATATCTGTTAACATTTTCTGTTGGTGTGACATAGCAGAAAATGTTGACGTATTTGAATATGGCCTCCACTGGATTAATTCAAGTCTATGTTATGAAATAAGTCAATAATGCTGGATGACTGTATACTGATATACAGCATTCGTATTTCTTAAAACCTTTCATTTTCCCCAAGTCTTTTGTCTTAATATCTGCCTACGATCTGCCAGAAAATTTTGCGTCTGCTGCAAAATTAATGAGCAGACGACCCAAAAACTGAGTGAGCACAATGGGGTGTTCATTATGAAATCAAAATGAAACTCAGAATGTGCAGATAAACCAATAAGTCATGGTATTTGATCACAGCTCCGAGTTAAACAATTTATCCACTGCTTCTGTAAAACATGTCTTTGTTGCCGCTGGAAACAGACGGCTGACTTCTGCAGTGCCGTAATTACTGAGTTATGGCCCCGGCTATTAGAACAGACATGCAACTTTTGTTTTCCCCTCTCGTAATTTCATAAATCTGAGAACCTGCATCGTAAGCTTGCATGATCAAACATGTTTTAACCTCCGGTCTGTGCACTTAAGACCATACAAGATGTCAGACGGGAGACAAAAATATTGCAGGAAGAACAAATTAATTAGGGAAACCAACTACAGGCACCAGCATCTTGATATTGTTATAACAACAATCCTGGCACAAACTGCTTCCACAAGACATAATCGTTAACCAAAACAATATGAAACCAAGAACGACTCCGATCCTCTTCCAAAACGTGTTTCCAAAATTTTAGACGGAAACTGAATCCAAAATTTTTTTCACATTTTTTTTTTTGTGCGAAAAAAAAAAGGTATGCAACTCAAAAACACATGTAAATTGACACATTCTAATGACATGTCAGATTTAACCCCTGTAACATTGTAGGTAAAATTGAACAAAATGTACTCATTAGTGCATTTTTGCATCATTTTTTCACCCAATGAGCTTGGATTGTATGGCCTGGCTGCTGACAGGACAAATTACCTTGCCAAATGTAAGCGCTTCACGTTGACTCCTGTCATTTGTTTTAGTAATATGTGCGCTGATGCAACACGACCATCCCCGTAATTGGCCTGACGTAAAGGTTAAACCCACCGTTTATCTTATTATTTTCATCCTGTAAAATACTCCGTTTCACAGCTCTGTTAAGGCTGTCCCAATGACACGAGATAAAATACTTGCGTGAACTGAACGACAGTATTGCTATTTTGCTTAAACAATTTTTTCCATTTGTATATTTATTTTATCATGATTGCTTATAAATTCAGCTACAAATGTAACAGCTCAAATATTGATGGATTTTCTTTTCATAAAATTTCCTTCCTTCTTTATCAGGGGCTATTCTTACATGTAACTCCTCTTTTAAAATGTCTTAAATTTCATGCATTTTCCCCCAAAATTGCGATTAACCCCAGGGTCATTCTTTCCCCAAAATTGGTATTAAGCAATATGTCAAGGTAATCCATCCATTATTTAATTGTGATCATGATCCATGTGATCATTGGAATTTTGTAGTAAATGTAAGCCTTTATAGAGCAAAAGAGCCAATAATTCCAAGTGAATGGATGTTTGCATCTGCACTTAACATCTTTGTATGCATTTAATTTAATGATTGATGGAGGGATTACCATAATTCTTATTTTGATAAAACTTTATATGAAATAACAACTGATGTCAGATCCAACTATAACCTCTTATTTCAGAGGTTACCAGATGAGTAGCAAACAGTATAAAACCTGATCAGCCTGCAAGCCAATGGCACTGATTTTACTTCTGGTGCCCAGTCCAATATTTTTCTTAAAAGTTTTATGTCGTCCTAACAGGCTTAATGCAGCCGTTTGGACTCCTGCGGGGGTCTCTCAACCCGGCTTTTGAGTCACTGTGGCTCCCAGATTGGCCACCACTGACACAGTGGCGGTAATTACTTCAGATTTACGACTCTGACTCACTCCCCTATGATTCCAAAATTAAACCTTTCTCTACTCAAACCATTACCGGAAAAACATTTGCATATTTTGGCATCCCATGATCCCCATGGTGACTTTCCCCCTGCCTCGCATGGCTTGTTGAAACCAGCCGTAAATCAGGGACCCTGTTTGTTCATTCAGTTATTACAGAATCAAGCCCCGTAATGGCATGTACTGGATGCCTTGAATGTGGCACCGCCTTAGTTTACAAACAAGTACTAAACACCATTGGGAAAACATTAGAAAATCAATTAAACGCGAACTGCAATTTGTTTAGAATCTTGCATGGCATTTCAGGCTTTAATTCAGGCGCAAGACCTCTACGGAGAAAAAAAATATTCCAGCTGGTTATGTATTCATGACATGTCAAGATGTTTTTTCCACAGAAATGCATTCCGATGGACGTCCTTCATACAATTAGTCATTCAAGTCGGATTAAAAGATTTTTTTCTCCCTTGAACTGGATTTAAATCTGAAATAACAGTTAAAAGATCGTGAAATGTCAGTATAACTAGCTGGCGTCAGTAGTCGGTAATGGAACCATTTTATTGAATAATCATACATAGCATTAATTTTACACTATTTTACACTCAGTGAAATCAATTTGTTTTTATGTACTACGTCCTTAATGGCCTGAATTTTATGAAATATTTAAATTTGAATTTTCTGAACTCATAATTTTGAAGATCTTAGAATTCCCAAATCTCCCTAGTTTTCAACTGAGGGTCAAAATGATTCCTTGATATACAGAAGAGGTATATTTTTTAAATATTTACAATTGGAGTGTCAAAATGCAGGGTTTCCTTTAATAAATATAACAACAGATTTTTTCTTCTTTTTTTTTTTGAAAAAGAAAAAAGAAAAGAAAAAGAATTTGCTGAAGTCAAGGGTATTAGGAAATTTAAAATTTCAAATATTGCTGAAAATCAATCAATTTTTTTTCAGTCTTAACTGATAATTTCAACTGGCAATCAGTTTAACTAATGGAAACCTTGAAAATGGACAGTTTAACCCTGTGCATATTTAACTTTATTTTTAGCATGTTCTAAAAGAAAATAGTCTTAAAATACAATACATTAATCAAAAAATCAGAAATTGTTTTGTTTTTTTTTTGAGACAAGAAAAATCTCCATTTGAAATGCTGGTAATTTTTTTTTTCCACTTACACAAATTTGAAGAAAATTACATAAAATGAATTTGAACTAATTTTTTAAATCAAGAGAAAACCAAGATCAATCATCAATCAATGACATGTCAAAATCAGTATCACAAGCCAATATATATTATGTCTGCCGTTTAGAAAAAGTCATCAGAATTCAATTTTGTTAAAGAGAAAATTATCCTGAGCTCTCTTAGCTGAAGATCCATCCTGTCATCAAGAAACCAATTAGAACCCATTGACAAAGTGGAACCCCCTGATATCATACTGCACTGTATCCTACTGATTGGAACAAACACTGCACTAGTTGACCTTTCTGCCCCCCTACCCACTTGTGTCTTCAGCTGATACCCATGAAAACTACCCCAGTGGTTATTAGCCACCAATTACACCAGGGTATGACCATCGGTTCTCTTTCCGCACTCTCTTGCCACTAACTAGCCGTCCCCATGCTTTGAAGGCATATCACATGTCTGGGGTCAGGAAGCTAAAGTGGCCGTTAATAAGCCTAACAATCATGCCGCTGGTTCCTTAAACATAGCTTGTAAACATATAATAACACTTAACTGCTCGGTAAATAATGGCCTCTCGTTTTTTCTAAATTGGAAAATATATTTTACAGGGCTCATGTAGCTCATATCTCTATCTCCTTTATACCTCTTTTAAAACTCAATTTGCAATTTACTTCACAAAAACCCATGATCTTCTTTAATGCCCTAATTTATCAATCTTCCCAATGAGAGTCTTTATTTCAGTCTCAAGACATGCCAATTTTCAAAGTCAAATATTTCTGTAATAATATTTAAAAATATTTCAATAACTACAGTTTGTGGGCTTGTATCATTATATTTTTGTGGGATTAATTTTCATTTTTTTATGCCAATATTCACAATTTTTATCTCCATGAAAACATTTCCATGGTCATGACTCACAACACACCAGTAATATCATGGGAGAAGTCTGCTCCACCTACTGCTTCTCAATTATTCAGTGTTTTTCATTCACTCGTTTACCTCACTTTGACACCTTGGCAAACAGTGCAGACCCAGATCAGACTGCTCTTTCCAGGAGCTGTCTGATCATGCAGGGTCTCATACATTTGCTGATACACTATAATAGCTTAAAAAATACATCTTTTTCATCATATACCTTTATAAAGTCCAGAAAATGAATATTCATCAAGTCTTAATTTAGTACATAAATATTCAGGAGTTAAAGGCTTAATACCATCACACTGTATTCATTAATTGGTATATACTGAATCCATCAAATTCAATGACCATGACAAATATGATTTTACAATACCTTCTTATAGCTGATCTGGTTACAGCTTTTTAAAAAGGCCTTTTTTATATTGACTCTCATCAAATGAAGAAGAAAATATACAATTATACATGTACCATAGCCTCAGGACTTTGAGAAATTTCAAATGCCTTTGTTGTCAGTGTTTTCCCTAAGTCGGATAAACTGAAACCATTAAACTGCATGAAATATTCATGGCATTGACAGCATATTCAAGAAGAAACGGGGTATTCAAACGAAGGCTGGAAAATAATTGAGATAATTTTCTACATTGTATAAACATACACACACTGCCTCAGCTGTTTTTATTCTCTTTTAAATATATCTTTGAATAATAAATATCTTGCACAGAAAACTGACAATAATTTGATCAAAATGCCTTTAATTCAGCTTCTGAAGAGTCAGTGCTTCATGTTTTCCTATAATCTTAAGGTAATCCATCCATCATTAAATTATTATCATGATCATTCAAATGCTTAAAAAGACTTCAGTGCAGATGTGCAAGCATCCACTGACGTGGAGTTAAAGGTTCTTTTACTCAATGTCTATAAAGGCTTGCATTTACTATAAAATTCCAATGATCACTTGATGGATCATGATCACAACTTAATGACGGATTACCTTAATACAAGTATAGTTACCACCATCATTTGTGTAGAATCAGTGCAAATCAAATATGAACCCAAGTCACCAATGGAAAAATATCAAGAATTTAATATAAACCAGAAAATAAATAAGTTACAAACATAGCAAAAGATTATAACAAATATTTGCATATGTCCTGCATAATCACACAAATTTCATTCTTCTTTACCATGACAGCAAGAAAAAGTTCTTAACTGCAATGAATGTGTTTTTCCACAGACTGATTTGGAACAGTGGAGCCGAGGTAATGTCTACTGTCATGGGACTACAAACATATCGTCTCCTTCGTTCCTAGACCCTCGCTCGCTGCCTGTTTGAACAAGTTTTGCCTTAGTAAAGTATAATTTGAATATTTCCGTTCGGGAACATGAAGCCAGGGAGATTTTATGCTGTTCCCAGAAGTAGTAGAGGTATTAATGGCATGGTGCTAGCTTTTGTGTCGAGGTGGTAGAGCGACTGACTTGCATGAAGAGGGTCCTGTGTTTAAGTCCAGTTTAGGACAGTAGGAGTCTTACTTGAACGCATTTTGAAAAAGTCATGAATAATTACACCCAGTTACAATTTTATCATATCACATTAGTTTCCTTGATATCACTTGAAATAAATCCAAACAAAAAATTGAGAAAAAATATCTTCAGATAGGAACACCTTCTAACAGATGGCTATAATAAAAGACACTCCAACATGTGCTGTGAGTTTTCCACCGCCAAAAAAATTTAACATGTTTCTTTAACATCAACTGAGGATCAATTCTTTAAAGTTTTACCAACCTCTCTCCATAATTTCTGGGTTGGACTAGTACTTTGTGCGTAAATTATTTTTTTTTGTTGCTGAAAAATTCTAAACTCAAATCATGCAGTTACTGAAGACTACCTCTGTACCGTAGCACTAATTTCACCTAGATTCCAATATAAGGGCCAGTTTCTCATATTTCACATCACTAAATCTTAAGTATTTATAGGAAACTTGAGTACCTGTGAAAAGCTTGCAATCATACCTTTCCAGTTGTTTGTTGGACCTTGAGTGTAAGCAGATGCTTAGTTGTCATAATGCAGTGGAATAATAAGTAACTCAGTGAAACCTTATCTCGCTTTCTGCAGGATAACAACAGATAGAAAAGTTTTATGACCCTATTACCATATAATAAGTAGCCAAACTCTGACACAACAACCAACAATATGGGAGAAAGTTTGTAAGGAGTGTTTGAGCATGTTTAAGGCATGAGATGACATACTGCCTAGTCACGTGGCATGTTCACCAGTAAGGCTGTGTGTGCCACCCCGCAATTGGCACGAAGGCCGTGTATCCATGGATCACCCTGTCACGAAACTTTGCAGAAAATGAACAACATATCACCTGATGTCCCAGCTCAATTTGTGGTAAAAACAAACAAAACTGTTACAACTGTGAGTCCCGAGACCGACCTCCCCCCACCCCTCTCTATTTTGAAATCACAGCAGGGGCTCTGTATGGCACACGCTCTCTCAGGCAGATGGCAGGCCTTCAAGAAACTGTCAACATGCCGCCCCTTGCTGTTTCGTTTGTGTTTCACAAGTCCGATCAACCGATGGGGATTCCAGACTGTAGCAAGATGCTGTTACCCTGTGCACTGTGTATGATCCGTAACATCCTGATCATTCCCCCAGATGTCCGCTCCGCGCATGGAGTGAATTTGTTCAACAACAAAAAGACCTGTCATCGAAGAAAACATAATGTAACAAAAATCTCCACGGGATGGAAAGGCCATTACGAAAGGTGTTAATGTCCACATTGTTTCATCAGGCCATGAACATCAGGTGAAACACAGCCACGGAAACGCTGAATGAACGAGAAAAAATGTCAGGGAAGCATCCAGACTCAAGTCTGTACTGAGTAATTTTATTGTTAAACTGGTTAACAGCACCTGAGTTAACATTACCTATAACCTTTTTGTAAGTTTTATTTTTATCTGTTTTTGTTTTTTCATACTTTTCTTTGCGGTTTCTTTTTTGGTTATTCCATAAGACAGGGCTTAATTATTATCAGAACTCAAAAAATATTACTGGATGTCAAGAATCAAAGAATCCTTAACAAAAAGAAGACTATGAAATATTAAAAATGATGAGATCATAATCATATTTATCTCTCATTATTTTAATTCAAAGTTTAATATGGCCTGATATTTGTTTTTTTGTTTTTCACACAGTGGAAAAAAAATAAACTGGCAATTAGGCAACGGCATGTTAATTTCATTTAAGGTAATCTATCCATCATTATATTTTGATAATAGTTAGTCCAAATGATTGTTGGAATTTTATTTTAATTATAAGCCTTTATAGACTTAGAGTAAAAAAAGTTTTTAACTCAAAATCAATGGATGCTTGCATCTGCACTTGAGTCTTTTTAAGCATTTGAAGGACTATGATCAATTTAATGATGGATGGATTTAATGTAATATAATTACAATTCATTCATTCATTTTCTAAAGATAGCTTCAATCATTTCTGTGTTTCTCATAAACAACCATGTTTTATCTAAACCGCAGTCTTAACCTTACAGGACTTTTTCTCCAGAGTTCAATATTACTGTTTTAAAAAGGTTGCTTAAAGCACTTAACTTCATCACTTGCATTGACACATTAAAAAAAAAAAAAAATCTTACTAACACAGCACCACAAAACACCCCCCCCCCCCCCCAAAAAAAACCCCCTTATTTCACACTCAATATATCAAAAAATAATCCTTAATATGCTATCATGATGAAATTACTCTTTTCTTTAAGATGACAGTGCATGATTTATCTGTGTTCAATATCTAAATTGATTTTTTGCCAATTCCAGAAAAGAAAAAAAAAAAACTGCCTAAATGAATCATTCTATCTCAATATTTGAATGTTTAATGCAAGCGGGTGAGCCTGCCATATTGGTGATAATCCGTAGGGCTCAGGATCGCAGGATCAGTGAAATTATTCCATTGGAAAACTGCGCAAGATAATTCCAAGGGCTAATCAAGCGTTGACGATGATTGAGTGTGAAAGTGACACCCGAACAATAAGTACCCGCTAGTGTTGACCCATTCATTATGAGAAAAACTGAACGATGCTTTCGAATCAGATGAACCAATCATTCACATATTATTCGCATATATTGGTTCCCAGTTTCTTCCGAGGGAATCTCAGTCTGTTTCAATGCCACATGGACGTTATACATTCATTACAAAATGAATACAGTGAAACGGAAAAGGTAAATTAAAAATGGCAGGAGGATGTGACATTAATGAATTCATCTTGAGCACTTTTACTGATTTGAATTATTAGGTCTATTAGTTTTAATGAATAAATATATCACTGTTCAATTATATATCTGAATTTTCATTCCAATGTGACACAATGAAAAAATGTCCTTTCTAATAAATTATTATGGCTCTTATAAAAAAAATGTTTAGAAGAAATTTACCTGAAATCTTTAAAAGAAAAATAGAGAGAGAGAGAGAGAGAGAGAGAGAGAGAGAGAGAGAATGATTATTATAAAGAAAAAAGGGGAAAGGGAAAAAATAAAAAAGGAGAGAGAAAAAAAAATTGAGAGAATTAGGGGGAGAGAAAGAGAGGGGGGGGGAGAGAGAGAAAAAGAGAGAGGGAGAAAAAGACGAGGGAGAAAAAGACAAAGGGAAAAGAGAGAGAAAGAGAGAATAAAAAAAGATTAAATCTGTCTGAGTAAAACAATAATCCAGAAAATACCACCATGGCAATAATACTGTTACAGATTAAGGCCATTAAGTACACCCCTAGTCACAAGCCAGTGACCACTATAACTGGATCAACTCAGATTGGGATTCCTATCATGTAGCACCTGTCACTATGTTCTAAGATAATGCCAAACACTCACCAATCAAAACCTAGTTCTGACAGTGATAAATATCATCATTTTCAATCCTCTCCCATCCACAGAATGCTATCAATTGAATTAATACAGGCTATTCATTGACATAAATGCCTCGAACGTGTCTAAAATAAATGGAAAACGGCTACATTGGCCTTCCTCTCCATAGATTTCTTGTCTGTATTATGCCTTTTTTTTTTTCATACTACTGCATTTACAATATAATACACTTAAAAAGATTTTCCTGCCAATGAGAAGCAATTTCATAATTATCTAAATGGGATAAAAAAATGTGAAACAAAATATTGCTGATAGCGCATTTTCAATATATTTTTTTCATTTTTATCTTTTGGTTATAGATCTTGATACATCAAAAAAAGTTTTTATTTAAAAAAAAAAGGAAAACTATAGGCATACAAAAAATAAATTGACTGACTAGAACTGAATATAATAATAACTAAGTCTTGTACTGTCAAATAAACAACAACAAAATCACCCAACATTAAAGTTATAGAAATAGAAGATATGACTCGGATTTATTTATATTCAAAGCAAAACAATATAATGAAATAGAATTGTTGATTTTTTAAGTAGTCTATTTCCTAAGCTAAGAAGTAGTATATTAATTGTCTGGACTTAATTATGGTTTATGAAAAAATGGATTTTCTTTGCATGCAGGCTGTGTAGAATCTGAGCTACAATTCTGTATGAGCAAATAAAGGTGACCCTGATCAGACAGCTGTAGGACCCTGATCATACAGCTGTAGGACCCTGATTAGACTGCTGCTGTAGGACCCTGATCATACTGCTGTAGGACCCTGATTAGACTGCTGCTGTAGGACCCTGATCATACAGCCGTAGGACCCTGATCATTCTGCTGTAGGACCCTGATCATACAGCTGTAGGACCCTGATTAGACTGCTGCTGTAGGACCCTGATCAGAGAGCTGCTGTAGGAGCTGGCTGATCAGGGTCTGCTCTGTTTGCCAATATATAAAAATGTATCTATATAAAGTATAGGATTTGGAAAAGGGTTTATTAATTGCAAAACAAGGCTGGTCCAAAGGTTGTAATGAGACAAAAGTGAATTAAGGACACATTTAGAAAGACACCAGGGACCGTTACTATTTCCAACACACTGCGACCTCAGGGGACCTCACAGCTGACCTTTTGAACCAGCTTGCAGCTCCTTCTAGGACAGGGAGGTTACAGAACACCACAGCTACTGCAGGAAAGGGCATCAGTAACTACAGGGCACTGGTGTATCAGAGGGCATCTCTGATATTCATTTATTCATGTTAGCATGTTACTCAAGTGTGAAATGGGTATTGAATGACCATACAGTGGAAGAGGAATCTTTTAGTGGTAGTACATTGATTGTAATAAGAGTACTATGCTTCAGGAGTAGCCCATCTGAATTTTGCGGGTTTAAACCTCATTGGGGTCAAAATATATCCATGATTTTCCAAGAAGCAAAGTAAGAACTATAAAAATATAGGAGATTTCTTCACTTGATAGCCTAAAGGGCTTATAAGCACAAATAAAAAGTAGGTTGACAGACCTTTTTAGCTATCAATAAATGAAATAAGTTAAATTCAGGCCTAAGAGGACTGCAAGGCTTAACTGCCTACGTATTATACAGGCCCTAACACATTCTTATATAATTACACAGACAGAGAATGAGCCCTTAACTTGGGTCATGATTGATTGCGACAGTTATGGAGAATTTTTCACGGAAGTTGGATTCAGTCCCTCCCTGATAAGCCGACAAAGTTATTTCTCACTTTCTTACTCAATGCTGTTTTTGTGTTCCATTTTGGAGTGACAGCATGTAAGTTATAATTAGCAAATTTCCTTTCAAAAACGCTTTTTTGGAGCTCTCGTCCAATCTGAAAAGTCTAAACAAAACAAGTAGCTGTCGGAAATTGTTTACACTGCAGACCATTTCCCACTCTAGGAATCTTTTACGCAGAAAGCTCTGTCACTATTAAATGGTTTCTTGAAACCTCTAACAGGCTAACTGACTAATTGGTTGATTGATTAAATGATACAAGGATTGATTGATTGAGAGACTGACAAGGTTGCTTGAAGAGTAAAAAGTTTTCTAGAAAATAAATAAGTTAAAAGCATATGGACTGCATGAAACAGAATTATGAGTCCTTGAAAAATGTAAAACCTTCAAATATTTATTTGAAACAGACAATTAATAATGAAACTAGTAAATTTATGATTTCTATGAACAAGTAACTTTCATTGATGATTTGAGTTTCTTCTATAGTAATGGCTAGCAATCAATTTCTGATTATTATGGCCACATTTTATATCTTGCGCTCAAGGATAACCGACAAAATGGGTCCTGTTTTTGCTTCAGAGACAGCATCAGAAGAGACAGTGGTTGAATATAAAGGAGTCTGGGTGCAATACCCTAGCTCATTTTGAGAACAGACCCCTACCCATTAATGTAACATGATTACATTCAACTTACCAGTTTTATTAACGAGGTGTTCTGATCATCAAGTTCCAGAGGTAATCCAAATTACTGAGGTGGTCCTATACTGATGGGGTCTAAAAAAGTGTTGTCTTAATACCAAGAGGGTCTCTTGTCTTAATACCAAGAGGGTCTCCCTCCCTAATACAGAGGTTGTCTCAACACTCACTGGTTAGATGGCCCTCATTCTGATGGGGTCTAAGTAATGAGGTGGTCCTTATACTTAGATGGCCTCTGGAGAGAGATGGATTCAATAAATATGATGTGGACTTTATATGAGATTTAGCTACATTGGTCTTAATAATGATGTGATTTATATGAGATTTAGCTACATTGGTCTTAATAATGATGTGCTTTATATGAGATTTAGCTACATTGGTCTTAATGAGATGGTCTTTATATGAGATTTAGCTACATTGGTCTTTATAATGTGGTGGTCTTTAAATGAGATTTACTATAATAGTACAGTGGTCTTTATATTGAGGTGGTCTTAATAGTGAGGGTTACTGAAAAATAAAACCAGCCTACTGTACGTTAATATCACAATAATTTCTACATCCGAAAGTGTGAGACTCTGTATCTAAACACATGGCCTATCTAGTTGGATAATAAACACACAGGGAGAGGGTGGGCTGCCCTGCCTCCTGCCAGGATAACATCTCCATCAGGATTTATCTGGGGTACAGCATATGTTTCCAGGACCAGATCATCTTGCCAGTCTCCCTGCCCCCACAACTTGATGATGCAGCCAGGTCCCTTAGTCTCCAACAACATCAGGGTCTTTCAGGCACTGTGATTAACCTTATACAGTATATACCCCAATAAACTCCACAATCCACTGACAACAGGGGACTATGGTTGATCGAGTGATTTTCATCGCTGACTTACAACAAACTTCTCCCATTTTTATGAGTGAAAATTTACACCCAGCCTTTCCATTCATGGCTATGAAAAAAAAAAAACCACACAAATAGAATCACACATGAAACCATTTGTTCTTTTGTGTAAACCAGGTCAACTGTTGACTACGTGTTATCCCAGTGTAGTTATTGGAGAGAAGGTAAGTCAATAAAACACTTAGCCCCTTACCGACATACTGCAGTGGGAAAATCCAATTGCAGGTCTGACAGTTGTGGGTTTTAACCCGGTTTGAGGGGAAAGATTTTCTATGACCTTCCTAGGACCAGTACTAGTTCGACCCAGGAACCGACAAGAGGGATAAGAATAGGTTGTAAAATCTTGTTTCCCAATCAACACTTATATGAATTGGTTTGAACTGGAACTAAAACCCGTTCAAGTTGCTTAGGGGGTGAGCATTTATTTTAGGTTATATGGTTACAATACATATAGTAACTGTTATGGCATGGCTAATTGGAAACCATGGTATAGTGCGATCTTGTTTTCTTTGACATGTAAAATAACAAACTTGCTGCTATGAAGATAAGACTTGGTATGGGTGGGGTTGTTTTTGCATGATAAGTTCATTCCTAATTAGCAACTAATACATCATAAAAGTGCTGAGTAATCACACACTTACGTTTCACAAATGGTCAAATCATGTAGCTGAGCAAATTTGATGAGGTTATTATTGAAAGACTCAAAGAAAAAAGAAAACTAAGTCAAATTTGATGAGGTAAATGAACAGTCAATGAAAAAAAAAGTTGATAAGAGGTTTATTATGACAGAATATCATGACAGAACCTAACATTGTCTTGGACAATAACCACTGTGCATTAGAAATGATTGAACACTTTTGTTCAAAAACTGCTGTCTTGATTATTTTCTTCCAGGGCATCATTAATACAGCCTGCTTCATTTACAAGTTGGCTGGATTAAAGAATAAGGGCAAAAGTCTGACAATATTGCCTGTTTAACTGTCTACCTCATGAATATTCATGTACAAATTCTTGACTTGATGAATTTTCATTTTGCTGAATTTTTAATAGTATAGTCAAGAAACAATTGATTTCTCTCACAGTGTAGAATCAAAGCTTCAATATTGTATGAGCAAACAGAGGAGACCCTGATCAGGCAGCTCCTTCCAGGAGCTATCTGGGTCTGCTATGTTTGCAAAAGGCATAAAAAACACATGAGGTAAAAGGGTTAATCACATTAACCAAGATGGGAATAAAATAAAATGTGCCACTGTATACAGAAATTGATTATCAAAATACTTGACACTTTCTGTTGCCTTGATAAGAACTCTTATTTTGAAAACACATGTTGTGAACCTCAGGAATCATTTTGTCCATGATCATTTTGAAAGATTAATCTCTAAACACATCTGGGAAAACATTTTTTTTTGGCAGCATTTTTAAAATCCACCTCATGCTCACAACCATAAATTTGAGCTGAAAATAATTTAAAAAGTATTACGCCTGTCCAAGTTTAATTTTTATAAAACTCAAAAACTTGACATGATTCATTGCTTAAAAGAATACTGAGCCCTCGTTTGCGGTTTTCTCCCAGCTCTCGTAAAACGGCTACAGTTTTAAACGCCAATCAGTATGTCAGAGGCAAGCCAACGGTTCTATTGTTTTGTCTAGCTTTCTTTTCTTGATTCTTTTCTCCCCTATATTGACTCTGGCACTCAACCATTTCTTATTATCTTTTCCTGTCTAATTGGATATCCAGTTAATTTCTTGAGACCTCTTAAAAGTTTCACAAACGATTTCGAATATGCCCTTATCAAACACAGCCATCTTGCCCTGTGCACATTTTCATTAATCTTTACAGAAATAAATTTGGCCAAAAAAAAAAAAAAAAATCTCATAGATCTAAGAAGAGAGATTTTTTAACATCTATCTTATTTTTTTTATCACAAATAGTGATGATTTCATTACATTAACTGTGGAGACAACAGAAAAAGAAAAATATACTGCCGCAGGAAGTTTTAAAGTATTTATTGCTAATCACTAGCGAGAGGAAATGTTAACCCGTCATTGATTTGAGATGACAGATAAACCCATGACAAGTTTATTCTACGAAAGATTCAGATAAGCGCCTCTGCAAAAAAAAAAAAAGTTTATCTTTCCTAGGTAAAAACTTTTTCTGCTTTTTCTGGGTAGAATATCAATGTTACACAAAGACAATCTCTTGGCCATGAAGTGGGTAGGTGAAATAAAACATATGAGACAAGAAACATGCTATTAATATTGTATTATGTTTTTCAAGGCAGAAATTATTATATATCATTGTATGTGACTCATTGTTGAAATGTGTTCCTAAACATAAGGACAATATTTTCATTAAAATCAGCTTGGTTCACAGTTGATCTGTCTTTCCCTTGTTAATGTTGGTGAAGTCTGTTTTCTGACAAATATACTCAGCTTTACTGTGTAGGTCATTGCACAGAAAAGAAAAATTCATTGTTTCAAATACTATTTAAAGTTTATTAATATTTTTTTAAGTAATCATTTTCTGCATGAATATTCATAAAAAAAGGGCTCCATTGAGCTGAATTAAATAGCTAAAACCTCCCAAAAGTACCACAACTTTGTATTAAGTATGAAAATATAGGGAACATGTTTGAAACTATTTGACTATTCTTAATACACACCCCTACATTGGGCAGTGAGGTGTTAATTTGTTTAGAAGCATATATTCATCCAAACAGACTGCTAAACGAAATTCACATGTTCATTGAATGCCAGTTCATCCAAATGTCAAAACATTTAATCTGAAGAATGTTTTTTCCATGAACAAATCCTTTACAAATCTCAAATTATATAAATATCCAACATGCACGATGGATGCATTCATGAATGAATGAACCAGATTTAATTAACTTTCATAAAGGCATGCACCTAAACAGAAAAAAAATGTAAATAACAAATGCTGGCTGAATACCTACCCACATCCGTGACATGTAAACAAAATATTTTTTATTTAGTGCATTTCTTGCTTAATGCGTTTGCCACTCATTTGTGAACTTAAGACACATTCAAACTTTTCATTGCACAAAAAAAGATAAAGATATCTATTTTTTTTATTTGCAAAAATGTAGCAAAAATCTTGAGTCCAATTGTATAAAAAGTGATTCTTAAAATGGTTCTTCATACACCTTCTAAATTTAAAAGGTGTTCAGCAAAGACAGGGACAATATAAAACCTGATCAGCCTGCAATTTATTAATGACTGGTTGTTACTATCATTTTTCATCTTTTGTTTTTTATTTTACACTTATTTACAATCTGCCAAATAGGAAACTAGTTTTTTTAATTTTTACCGTCTTGAAAGTTGAACCAGCTCTTTGCCTCTGGGAATACCATGAAAATTAAAAGTCTCCTAACAGGATTCAAACCCACAACCTTTGGATTTGCGGTCATATGCGCTACCATTGACCCATATTGTCACCCTTGATAATAATTCCTGTAAAGTCATTAATTTTTGTTGACATTAAATTTTGTGGAATCTGTAATAAATTTTGTTGGTACATATATTCGTGGAATCATGTGCTAAAAGGAAACGTGAGGTATATTAAATAAACAGTTTTCGTGGGGATTAATATTCATGGATAAAGCCATCCACGAAATTGACGAAAATAAGTCCCCCATGAAATTGAATGATTCTACAGTATTTGACACTTAACTGAATAAATTTTCTAACCAAAAGTATCTGACTCTCAGTATCAAAAATTCACCACTTTTAAACAACTATGAGGATGTATATTTTCAATCCCAGGAACTACAAGTGTAAGTGAGATTTCCCTGAAATAACTTTAATATCAGATATTTTTTAAATTTGCTTCTCTGTTGAGTAACAAAGTTTCATTTTGATCATTTCAGTTAAGAAAAATCATGACCTGCAGAGAAAAAGCTCAGTTTATCTTTAGGATCCAAATTCTAAAAGAAACAGGCTATGATTAAATTAAGTTTCAATCTCAATAATCTAATCATCTCAAAAATTAACAAAAATATAAATTAATCCATTTTCATCTGAACAATTTTCCAGTACAAAGTCTTAATATATAAATTAATACTTAATTATTTTGTTGTTTTTAAGCGAGTTTTTCCCAACTTTGGTTCCCAGCCTTGTGTATTTGTGAAGCTTGGGACCCGTGAAATCATGAACTCCTTCTTTCTTTACCATCCAATTAGAAGCATCTTTCAACACATCCTCCTGTTACTTTCTCAATCAGCAAACAGGACATCCATTACTGCAAGCGTAATCCCTCGTTCTCTTGGCTGAACTGATCAGCGGTGCCTAATTAGATAATTTAATACCCCACCTTCCTCGGATGTTATGATATACCCGCTGCAACATGGCAGCCGCTACTGTAATGAGGTTGTAACGGTCTGTTGGATCCTGTTACCGGAGATTCTAGACATGAAGAAAATTACCCGTAGCCTTTTCTTCAGTGACATAATAATGTATCAACTTGTGCAAAAAAATGGTGTTAAACTACCAAAAAAGTTATGGCAGCTTAAATCTGAGCTCATAATCTTTGCCGGTGATTTATTCCCTCGCCAACAAGTCCTGACTTATAGTCCCGATTCAATAAAATCAGTGAAAGTTGGGCCGTGCTGTCATGGCAGATTTTGTAACCATCACTGCTACAGTATATCAGTCATACAGTGATGTCCACCTAATTTCATGTTGAACAAAATGATGAGAGCACAAAAGTATCCAATAAACAACAAAACAGCAACAAGAAAAATCTGAGTAACCCTGCTCAAGATATAGTTTTTCTAGTTTTATATCTTATATCTTAATTGGGAGAGTAGGAGTGTTAGGGGGTGAGGGAATACCATCATTTGATTGCTCTTTTAATTTAGCCTCTACATCCCTTTGTTTTGTGTAGTTGGGGCATAAGAATGCATTCAAGTCAAACAGTCAAGTTACATGAAATGTCTGTTATCTTATGCCTAATTTCATAACCACATCCTCAAGGTAGCGCAAGATTAATAGCAGCATTTTTCCAGCTTGCCAGTCCACAAAAAAAAACCAGAAAATGCTCTCCCAAGGCAAAAGAGCAAAAGTTACCTCAAGAAACAATGAAAAAAAAACAAAAAAAAAACCGTCTTGGCCTAAAGGTGCTGGCAGGATTTAGTGGGTCTGGCAAACCTTTCACCTGTTTTCTACATCTGTACCTCAGGTCTCCACGCATCAGAACATAATCTTGTCACACCACTATTACTTATATTTCCCTTCATACTCTAATTAACACATCCTTTAGACAGAAGCAGCGGTAACATTAGAACAAAAACATTTAAAGTGATTCAAATGTGACATGTAATTAATTTTCTTGACTTCCACGGCCTTAAACAATTAATATTTTTCTTTTTCGCTGGTATATTTTATTCATTACATACAGCATTTGCAAGAGTACATTACTTCCAAATATAGACTGCGGGAGAGGATTTTGCATTTGTAATTTTTTACAGGCAGTTATCTTACACATTTTAACTATCTGTATGACCTCTGGAATAATTTTAGCACTTGGTGCCTTGTTAATCCTTTTGAAATATAAATTAGAAGAACATTTTTAAGGCTGTCAGCCAGGGTTTTTTCTGCCTATTTGTGGAGTCTGAATTTCAGCCCCATTCCCATTTGAAAATAAGTAATAATTTTCTCAATTGGCAAAAACTATGTTGCTTTATTCCCAATTTGGTGAAATATGTCCATCTTTTTTCTCAACTGGGGGTAGGGTTCCTTTCTGAATTAAGGCATAAAACCCATACCAGCATGGCTTAAATTATTATCTTATAGGGGAACCATGGTAAACTTGTAATGGATGTTGATCAGTTGTGAGGATGGTTCCAAGACCTACTCGGGCACAAAGTACTGGTGCAATACAGGAACCACCCAGAAGGATCAGTATAAGCCAGAATACATTGTCAGTGATTTCTGACAGATTTTATGTGATATTGAATGATTTTGGATTTTTTTATCTAATGTGACTCACCAGCTGTAGAAAATCAATGTCACAAAATTAATATAGAAACTATAAATTATTAGTTTCACTGAGAATATCATTAAATTCTGACATTATTTTGGGGAACAGTGCCCGGCACAATGGGCACTCACAGACTCTCCTTCCTGTGATAGAAATATTCACAATGAGGCTGACCGCGTCTTTACAAGACATGAAGGGGTTGCCGTGTTAATGAGAGGATCTTTGATTGGATTCTACGTCTAATCTCCGACAAACAATGCCTCTGTCAACACTCTGACAAGGTTCTAACTCAGATAAAACAACCTCATTATGCGGTGCTAATGAATTACGGAGATTTCTATCTTGACCTTATAATCCAGGCTGACTGCTCCTCAATTTCCAAACCCAGTTCCCATCTGTCTCTCTTCTCCAAACCTCCGAACTAATCAACAACCAGTTCCATTTTTTTTTTTCTGTATGCTTTTCATCTGACATACCAATTGTAACAAACTTGACCAAAGCTGTCCAGTTTGGTACAGAAAACTGTAGAAGTATGAATGTATGAGTAGAGCAGAAGTTATTGCGAATAAAGAATTATTATATCCGTTTGGAAAAAATCTTCTTCGGATTATCAAAGATGTTCCAAACACAGCTGAATTATTTGTTGAAGTCTTCAGTTAACCATTGCTGTGACAGTATTTCAGTCATAAAACAACGCCCAGATTGTATTACAGATGGAGAAAAAACCCTAAAGGCACAGAGAACCATCAACCTACTGTAAGCCAGCTGGAAGGCTTTTTAGAAAAGTCAAGTGATCGGATAAAGACTCAAGCCTCAACAGGTAAAACAGTAATCATGCTCTCAATTCAAACAAAATATGGCTTTACACACACATGTTGAAAATGACTGTAAGTGCTATTAATTTCTTAAAAAAAAAAAAAAAAATGAAATAAAAGTGCTCTGATAAGGAGAAAGGTTATCAGATTGTTGTTTTTTCACCTATTTTTTATCGCGGCTGTGCATTATCATCATCATTATCGACAAAGAAAAACACCTTTTCACGATTATCTTTGTACTACAAGCAATGCAAACAGGTGGAAATATCATATAAAATAAACAAAACGGGTGATTCTGATTCAGATAAACATGTTTTAATGACTTAGCAAGCAGAGAAGACCCAGATCAGACATCTCTTTCCAGGTGCAGTCAGATCTGGGTCTCCTCTGTTTACCCTGTTTGCTCATACAATACTGTAGCTCAGATTCTACAGTTTTGATGGCAAAAAAAATAAAAATCCATTGTTTCTCATAGCATTTATGTTTAATAAATTAATAATCATCAAGTCATTAATTAGTACATGAATATTCATGAGGTCAAGGGTCACAGGTACCACCTGATTATGAATACAACTAGATTACATCCACCATAAAATGTCAAGTATTTCGGACCCAGCAATTCTGAGTCGATGGACAATTTTTGCCCAACCTGTTCCGCACGACTGTACTTCGGATGGTTGAAAACCCACAGCGGCTAATTGTGGAATTCATGACACACTTCCCAGAGTGACAGCAAAATTATGCTGAAGGCAGAAGTCAATGAGGCTAAAAATGCTCCTAAATAGCCACCAGAGGGAAATCTCATTCTTCTTCTCTTCAATTGTTCGGCTACTTGACAGGATGCCTGGGATACGTCAAGAATCGCTGACTTGAGCCCTTCAGAACACGTGTAGGCTGGCTCCAGGCAATACAAAGGGGCACTTGACTAGTAATAGACCTTCCACACCTAGGCCGGTGCCCAGCTTCTTTCGTGTTATGCCTGGTAACCGAATTACAATCTCAGAGGGCATGCAAGTATCTGATACACACTGACATCTCAGTTATTTCCACCTGCTATCCTTTCGGAGATTTTATCTACCTGTTTATTTCTTGGGTTTAATTTCCAATCAATAGTATTTCAGTAATTTGGAGACTATGTCTACTTGAGGCAAATATTGTGCTGCCACACTGCAGTACCACACCATATTGCATGATACCACACCCAGTCACATTATCCTGACACTGGGCCAACCAGTCCTACAACTACCTTTATGCTGAGTGCCAAATGTTTATTACTTGAGACAAATATAAAGCAAGAATTCCACCAACAAGAGCTAAGTAAAACTTAAGGTAAAGTCCCTGTAATGGTTCTGCTTTGTCTTGGATAACTTAACCTCTACCAAGATAACCAAGGTACCCTAATGAAACATTAGGGAACCTTGGTTATTTCCGTGAAAGGCAATGAGATCCGAAATGTAATGAAACCATTACAGAGACTTTACCTTAAGGGCTGATTTGATTCCTCTTGTTTCTGTTATAAAAATATCCAAATAGTTTATTTCTTAACATTTTTGTTAGTTATTAAGGTAACAATTAATTTAAATCTCAGTCATGTACTTGAATAATTTCATAAATTATTAAAAGTGGAATGTGTATCTATCCAGTTTAAAGAATTTCAGTAATTACTCAGCGCTCACCTTTAATGGTCGACTTCAACCAGGTTTTCTGAGTAGCTATTTTTATGAATATATGGGAGAACCTTCTGGAAAATCTCTTTAATGGATAGGGCTGAAATGATACTGTACGATCATGGTACCTAGGTACACAATATAGTACCAATAGCTATTCTAGATGTTTTGCAAGTCCTAAGTGTACAATATGACAACCTGTCAAAGCTTGCAAATTAAGGTATATCTTGCCCCCTTAACTTCTTAACTATCGAAAATATTAAAGAAGACACAGCTAAACAATCAAAGTTCCAAAATCAGCAAAACTTCACCAAATAATTTAATGTTTCTTCTTCTAAATTTGCTGTATTTAAGATAAAGCTTGTGTATGAATTTATACTAATTTGCATATACGGCCAAAAATAAGACAGGATTTGAGTTTTCACAATCTAGGAAAATTTTGAAATTCAAAATTGTGCACAATACATACTGAGACAGCTCGAGGCTGAATAATTCAAAGATGAAATTCTGACACACAGAAAAAATCCTAGGAAGATTTTTCTCTGATAAACCCATGTAAATTAGCTTCACCCATGGATATTTAGACAAGTTTAGCAGGTTCTTTTTTTCTTCGCACATGTGTTACGTCAACAGAGAGAGAAATTCTGGCTATGATTAATGCAGTTCCCCCCAACAATGATACAGGTCTATCTTTTGCGGCCATTATTCATCCCGCTTTTTCACTCCTGTCTCCGACACGTCTTTCAATATTTAAAATGTCATAAAACCTTCTGAAATATGACACTTGTGCATCTTCAAAACTTCTCCCAAATATTTGTGGCCTTCTGTTGGGAATGTAGAAAAAAGGCAGAGTGAGCGGCGGTCCAAATACCGGGTATTTGTGATTGATACCAAGCCGGTATGGACCATGACATCTGAGGGGTAGGAATGTGTTTCCTCCGCCATTAAACACGAGTACAGGATGTTGAAACATAATTGGTTCTTGTTTCTGCGACTGCTTCTCATTGGGGCTTGTCAGTGTTCGGAAGGCAGACGCAACTTCCCGCCGCAGACGTAACTCCTCACAGCAGACATATACCCGCCTGACTGATGGACAACAGCTAATGGAAATGACATGCAGAAAGTATTTTTATGAACAGCCATTCTCGCGATTTATTTACGAGATGAAAACAAACATATTTGTCTTATCTGTAACTATTTCTTCTTGATGTTTTTGCCGCTCTCGGAAGAGCACTAAGTAATGAAGCTGTACAAATCTTAATAGCGATAAAAGAGTTTATAATCTAATTTCTTGTATTTCCTTTCCCAGCCCATTATCATTGCTCAAATTCCAACAAATAACGCAATAAAAAGTAAAAGTTATTAATGCAGCCTTCAAAATGCATTACGACTTGCCCATCATATTTGGCCAGCTATAGGAAAAAAACAACAACAAACACACATACAATAAAACATGCAACGAAACTAAAATTTGACAGAAAATCTAGTGCCCACCAAGTACTTCCTGTTGTGTTTTTCTGAGAATAAATAATCTTGAAGATACACTTATAGCTGTACTAAATAATAAAACAAGGAAAAAGTCAATGTTGCATTTCCTCAGGTGAAAAAAGGTACATATAGTGTAAAATGATGTAGACAAGTGGCATTGTACCATACATACATGCAGTCACATTTTATCCTTTCTATATTGGGGTGGGGCAATGACAGGAAGGGATACCAATAATTATGTACTGGTCAGTTGGCTAAATTATAGACAAAAATATATCACTGAAGTCATTTTTTAAATTTCAAATTAATTTCATCTCATCAAAGCTTAACCAAAATATATTGTTAAAGTGTATTTAAGAATTTCAACTATATCATTTTTTTTTTTTCAATAAACCTAAATATTCTCAGGGAGACAGATCATTAGAAAAGCTGAAATTGTATATTAAACATCTAAGTATAATTATTCCATGCATTATTATATTATAATATTCAAAACAGAACCTTTATTTCACCCCTCCCCAAGAGTCACTTTTTACACCTGTACCTTAACCCCTACTTAACCCTACATTTGGGACCAGTGCAGTCTGATCATGGTCTACACTATTTGCTATTCAGTCAATAAATTATCAGCAAGCACCCCCATAAACAACAAATTGTACAGTCCAAAATGAAAAAAAGATAAGTCCAATTCAGAAATTTAGCATTGTTAAGTTTAAATTCTCCCTGCAACAAGATACAGCTGAGTAAAGCCTGACCTCTCTCTACCCAACTGACCCCTCACCCTGAGGAAAAAACACCTTTCCATGGTGTACATCTGTAAGATTCATGCCTACCTTGCATAATTATACCATAAACACAGGGAGACAGGGATGAAATATCACACCTATTGTGACAAACCCCCACAATTCTCCATAACAGCCATATAAATGGTACGTAGGTCACTGCAGTGGGTGCCCAGCCCAGTTAATCTTGTCCCTGACAACATGGGCGTGGTACTCCCTGGTAACCCAACCTCCCGTCCCCTGGACCACCCCTGGTGGCAAATATGAGTCTATAATGTATGTCCGTACAATGAGGTCATGATGTAGTGGAATTAGGTTATATACATCTTTCAGGGAAAAAAAAGTTAGGGAAGTGAGCTCTTAGAAAACTGCTGAGGAATGATGAGGAATCTAAAGGTCATTCTACTGTGGTCATTTTAGTGCTCTGGTAGTTAATGACCCTTTAAAAATTACTGCATATGCGGAGGTACTATGTGAGACAAATATAGTGCATCTTACTGGGGTCCTGAGATTTTGGGAAAAACAGAATTCATCCAATATCAAATCCTAGAACTAGTTTCTAAATAAAAAAAAAATCAAGCAAGATTGCGTTTCCTTACATCACTTCCATAACCAGGGCTTGAAGTCTCTCAAAGATCTCTTGCTGGCAACACGCATGGGATGTACACGTATCAGGTTTAGGGGTGTAAATTTTTCTTTTAGGTCACTCGTCCTGTAGGACGAGTAGTTAAAAAATCTTACTTGTCCTTAAACAAATTTAGCTCGTCCTAAAATGATTTTAATTTTTGCTTGTATAAAGCTTTTGATATTTTGCAGCAACACCACAAAACAGTTTTTCTTCTTTTTTCGTCAACCACGGAAAGCCAGAATTCAATGATCCAGGGCTTTTCTTGTGCGTTTCGTTTTATCGTAAGCCCTTTGGTGCTTCCTATGTTTTAACTCTCGCTTTTTTGTATTTCCGTTGTCTCTGTCGCCTAGAAGCGTTTTCATTGACAATTATTTCGACATTTTGACAGCCGGAAACAAAACATATTTGCAGTCCCTGAGTGTGCCGCAGTCTCGGACTGTGCCGCAAACTAACAAAAAACGTATTGAAAAAACACCGTAGAAAATTGTGAAACAGTCTGCGCTAGCACCTCACGGATCTTTTTCTAAAAAATGAACGTCGCTATGGTGATATTTTGTCATAATTAGCTCCCCTACGGATTAAGTAAAGAGTTTATGATCATGATTAACCATCATTAACAATATGAAATTTTTTTACTAAAACATTTCTTTCTTGGCCACAAAAAGTTACTCGTCCGGTCGAACAAGTGTTCAGGGAAATTATGCTTGTCCGACAGTGAAATTCACTCGTAAATATGAGCGGAAGAGGTTTTTTACAGCCCTTAGGTTACTGATCATTTTTCAATATACTGGTCAATTTAGCACAATATGTATTCCATTTCTTCAGTTTTAGATGGTACTGTAGACCAAGTATTTACTTAGAACTGACTAATTTTAGAAACTTTATAAAAAACTTAATCAAATCCTGCAGTCTGTATTCAACCAATTGGTCATTCCATTTTATTATCCAGCACTACCACAAACACTTCTATCGAGGCTAGCTTTTTATGTGTGTTTTCTAAAACTGGAGAATCATTAAAATTAAATAATTATGTGATTTGAATCTTCAAAGGAAGCTGAAGCATGTCTGTATATTTTCATACATTGTTGAGTTAAGAGAAACATTGAATTAATGGGGCAATATTTCACAGTTCAGAATCTGCCGCAATACGATAGCCTGATAGCTGGCCTGGAGAAATAGTTACAGGCGTTATTGCCTGCACTCCCTGCACGGTGTTTAATGGGGCCAAATGCTCTTAATGACTGGAAACATGTGTTTTAAAAACATTAAGGCATTCTGAGTATGTTAAAATTTGGTATCAGGGGGGGAACACCCTGGTACTAGGTTCTAAGAGCATGGCACTATGGGGTCAGCTTGCGTAGCTCTCGATATTTGATCTGTGGACATTCAGTATGTATGGAAATACCGCAAAGAGATAAAAGAGAATTTCTGAATATTTTCCACATATATATCTTGGTAGGTGCTATTGAAGAGAGCTGGGTATCAAATTTAGTCAAATGTTGGACTGATTTAAATGCTGAGATATTTTCTCCCCTTCAACCTAAAATAACACAAACTTGATCGAATGAAATATCTTTTCCTTTCTCATTAATGTACAAATGTTTTTCTCTTTACATCAATCAACATATGCTTCTGCTCCCTGACAGTTCCTGGGTTGGACCAGTACTTTGTACCAGAGAAAGTCATGCAAAAATGGTGCCCACGAAGGGGCTCAAACCCACAACATTTGGTTCCCCAATCATGTACCCTGTCACTGTGATAGCGCCCTGTTTTTGTCGAATTTTCAATTATAAAAATCTAAATTCGCATTCACACATTATGATAATACTAAGAAATATTTTTTCTTTTATAAAATATGACAGTATAAATGTATTCAACATCATTTCAAAGATGAGTTTATCACAGTAATATATGTGCACATGGTACTTAATGGCAGGCTTATGATAAAATATGTGTTGATATTAATATATAAAAATCCTGCACACCCCCCCCCCCAAAAAAAAAATGAATAAAGGAAGCCCAGGTGAGCTAAATATAACAACAACACAAACAGACCAAAACACCATCTCTCCATCAATGTACCACAGCTAAGTTTTCAAATTAGCACTGCATGCTTAAATTGCATAAGATATAAACTGGAACCAATATCTCAAAATAAAATTTCAAACAAAAACCAGACTCAGTTTTAGATGAAGCTCTGACAATCAAATATTGAAATTTTCAGACCAATCTTGAAGTGTTAAAACCATTCTTGGAGCAGCCCCAAAATCTACATCTGTGATTCTGCAGCTAAGTTGGTGATAACCAAAATTCAGTTTTATCACTAACATATCATTTGCAAATGGAATTCAGCAATTTTACTTCATTTTCCAATCACACATCGTTATTTAGTGGCATGGTTTTTACTGCTCCTTCTCAAATTCTTAGTACCCTCCCCTACCACAGTCAGCTTATTCCCTAGTTTGGATTTAACATCTCAGCATTAGCTTTTCAATCATTTAAGAACTTTGCCAACATTGGTCAGTTAAAACTTTAAGTTGAATGGGAAACTTAGTTCCTGGGTTGGACCAGTACTTTGCACCTGGGAGGTCATAAAAAATCCTTGCCTCCAACAATCTTCGATCTGCAGTTGAATATGTTAAAACAGAATCATGGTGACCTACATATGTCAGATATAATCCCACCTCATTGTGGTGTTGTGCTGTAAACAAGTGGAATAATACCACAGGACATACATGTAGGCGTAGAACTAGTTAAATATTACATTTCCAGGAGCTCAGTCCCTGCGTTCTCGAAATACCAAACTATAAACTCAGGCTCAAGTTTTGGTATTCTACTCCAATCCTGTTTGAAACTAATTGCCTTCGTTTTAGTCTAAGTATGAAAATCATACTGAAGTGCAAGTTTTTATTTTCGAGAAAATGGGGCCTCGTCAAATTTGTAACAAGTTTGATGGAGGATCACTTTGGAATGATTGTTAAAAATTTAAATGAAATATAATGGTTCTGTACCTGTAGTAAACTTTCACAGACCTACCATTTTCCTTTCAGTCTGATCAAGGTTTCTTATGGTCTATTTGAAAATTTAAAACGCTACGCCCTTTCCTGTAAGTCCCCACAAAACCCCACCCTGCCCCCCACACGCTGAAAACAGCCATGTGCACCCCTGCCATTACAATGTGCCATATATCAATGTCTTATCAATGCACCCCCCTACTGCACCCATAGTGTTCAGTTAACAGCCTCCTTCAAATAGGCATTCCCTCGGAAATACGGGAAATACAACCCGGACAGGTACGTTCTGCTATCATACGTCTAGGTTTTTGGACAGTAAACAGTGCACTGCTGGATCAGAAACATTCATTTGTTCCTTGCTTGACATTATCATACAATATTTCAAACATTCTTGTACATGTGTTATCTTTAATCCTTGGAACAATAGGGAAATAACATCTGGATGCCTGTCCGAGGTCATGATTAAAATTAGAATTTATACAGTCAGACATATATTTGTTTTGACTTCACTGTAGAATATTGAAAATCTAGTTTATTTTGGGCCACAACTTTTATAGTTTTTGGTTATAGGTAATTTTTTTTAAAGAGAAATTCATATATGTCACATTTTATTTTTCATATTTTCCCTTACAGATCAATTATGTATGGAGAGAACCAGGAAATTTGATTAAATAATCAAAACATTGAAAGTAAATTATGCAAACTATGCAAATGATAATAATTGTCATACATGTGAAATAAAGAACCCTCTAAATTCAATTGCTTTTTTCTTTCAGATTCATATTTTTTCTAACCCTTCAATTTGTCAATAAAATTTTGTAAATTAAATTTGTATCTTTCATTCTCCATATTGTTCCCTTGCTGATCATACTGTTTGGAAAAATGAAATTGAAAATGACAAAAAAATTTAATTATATTATCAAAACACAAGAAGTTAACAATTATTCTTCTATGAAGATGAAAGCTGTCAAATATGTGAACTTCAAAACACTATAGATCCTATTTTTTTTTCAAATATGTTTTTTCTTTAACGAATGGTTGATTTTCAATAAAATTTTAAAGATAAAAGATAAAGAGACTTCAGCTATTAATAGCTAGTACTATCACTAAATATGATTAATATCCCAGCATTCCAATTTGTCTTCATGAAATGTGAGTGTTAGATGTAACAGGACATGACAAGTGAAATTTTTATTATAGTAATCAATAAGGTATACATAATAAGGATAAAATCCAAGGTCATCCAAATTGGGTTTAACAAAATCTTTGCATCACTGATGTATTGCTGCATTGAGAACTCCTTCATTTCTTTCGCACATAAAGTCATGCATAATCATGTACTTCTATGCTCGTCATAAATGATACTGATAAAATCATTACTGATAAAATCATCAAATCAAAAACAATTACAAACTAGATTTCATTTGCAAGGCAAACAATAGGACTTTCTGCAAACTGTTAAAAACTCAATCAAACTGAAAATTATTGATATGGAATACGCAGAAAATATTAGGTTTCTAGAGTGTAACCTATACATTCTTTGAAAATTTTAGAAGAATTCATCAATTCATAATGTTTGCAGAGCGCTTACAGACTTTTTGATCTGACGTCTATTCTGATGTCATATGAATAAGAATATTATTGCATATGAAAATTCAGCATATTTAACATGTGCCATAAATGTTTTGTAATTCTGGACCATTGGGATCACATTGAATTTATTGCACCAGAAACATATCATAGTCCCATTACGTCAAATGACGTCTGGCCTATGGAAATCTAAAGAAAACGTTTTGAATTATGTGCGAATTTAAGCTTTTTACCTCGAATGGGGTTTCTGAAATACTAAACTTAATTTCGGTGTCATATTTTCGAAACTTGGTTTCACCACAGAACCTCGGTCTTTTCAATATTTTGAACAGGAAAGTAAGGATGCACAAGAAAAACCTAACTTTAAAACTTTTGTGAAATGTACTAGAAAATTGATTCAAAAATAAATTCTGCAGAGCGTGTACGAACATTTTAACGTTTTTATTGAATGTTCAAGTTGCTTTGACGTTGGCAACATATAAAAGTTAACACCCAGAAATTAGAAAATTATTTTTCACCTAATGACGTCATATGACATCAAATGACGTTCATCTTCACAGAATGTAAAGCACTCTTGGAGGCTTATATTTGTTAAAAAAATCAGCTCCTTAACTCATCAGGAAGCAATTTTATATGTATTTGAAATTTCATGTCAATTGTTCGAATCTTTAATTCGCCATAAAACCTTTTTGTTTTCTAATCTGGAAAAACAGACACCGGGATGCACAACTAGAGCCTAACATACACATTCTGTGAAATTTTGATGGAAATCGGTGCAGAAATAATGGCTGTAGACCCCAAACAGGCTTTTGAAGGCGTAGAAAAGAAGAAAAAAAGAATAAGAATAAAAACAAGAGGGCCATGATGGCCCTGAATCGCTCACCTGAGTACCATTGCTTCAACTGATGTCAAGGTTTTTAAACAGACAAGGATTCTGATATAACTTAATCTAAAACATTTTACCCCTGACAATACTACACACCAAATATCTAAGCAATGGGCTATATGGTTTCAGAGAAGACTTGGGCGCAGGGTCATTTATCACCGTAGGGCCAAGACTTTGAAAATCTTTGTAATGAACCATTAGATGCTACTACATACCAAAAATCTTAGCTCTAGGCCTTATTGATTCATAGAAGAAGATTTTTTTAAGATTTTCCTATTTAACTCTATGTAAAACAAGTGACCCCAGGTGTGGGGTCATTTATCACCATTGGGCTATGATTTGTACAATCTTGGTAGTGGCCCATAAGATGATGCTTCATACCAAATATCTAAGCTCTAGGCCTTATGGATTCATAGAAGAAGATTTTTGAAGATTTTTCTATATAACTCTATGTAAAACAAGTGACCCCTGGTGCGGGGTCATTTATCACCATAGGGCTATGATTTGTACAATCTTGGTAGTGGCCCATAAGATGATGCTTCATACCAAATATCTAAGCTCTAGGCCTTATGGATTCATAGAAGAAGATTTTTGAAGATTTTTCTATATAACTCTATGTAAAACAAGTGACCCCTGGTGCGGGGTCATTTATCACCATAGGGCTATGATTTGTACAATCTTGGTAGTGGCCCATAAGATGATGCTACATACCAAAAATCAAAAGGTTAGGCCTTGTGGTTTCGGAGGAGAAGATTTTTTCAAGTTTTTCCTATATTAGCCTATGTGAAATCAACCCCTGGGGCGGGGCCAATTTTGACCCCAGGGTCATAATTTGTACAATCCTGGTAGAAGTCATAAGATCATGCTACATACCAAAAATCAAAAGGCTAGGCCTTGTGGTTTCAGAGAAGAAGATTTTTTAAATTTTCATTTTTAAAATCTATTTTTAGCTCCTGTGACCTAATTATGCGATGGACCAGAACCATTTATACAACTTTAGTAGAGCTTCATCTAAGGAACATTCCTGCAAAATATTTTTCAAATTGGCCAAGCCGTTTAGGAGGAGATGTTGTTTGAAGCAATTGTTGACGCCAGACGCACGGACGCACGGACGACTGACGCCGGACAAAAGGCGATCAGAAAAGCTCACCTTGAGCACGTTGTGCTCATGTGAGCTAAAAACAGTACAAACCCAATAGGACTTTCTGCCTATCAGCAGAAATTTCTAGTTAAACATGTAAGGACATAACTAAACTTTACATTACAAAAGAATACCCGTCATGTTCAAATAATAAAATGACAAAGAGACTTACTAAGTGTATATGGGTGGAGGTACAAAATCATATGTTAGAGGGCAACAAATGCAAGTGAGCATCGAGGCTGCAAAATATGGTTATTCTGTATCCATTACTATCATTAAATTGATACAGCTGATCTGACTGCACTTTTTTCTGACTTATATACATAGATGTATACCATCAAGAATCTGAACTTTAGTCGCTGAATTTCATGAAAATCCAGGCTGAAGATCTGATGCTGCCTAACTTTTGTGATTGCTCTTATTATTCATATATGTTGTAACCATAGCCTCCAAAATTTCATCCAATTTCAAAGTTGCTTACAACAGCAAAAAGACAACAGCCGACTACTGAGTGCAGAAACATAAAAATCCCACTAGTACAAGCTACTAATCAAATTGGACTGTCAAACATCCTCTTTTTAAACAATAGCTCACCAGATTGGCGACCCAGAAAACACGAGGGGAACAGCGTAATCTATCTCCCAAACTGTCCTTCATGAGTCTCTGACGGACCACTGTTAGATTTAGAACTAATCAAATTTGTTGGTTAAATCAATTACATAGATTCAATTAAATTTCAATCACATCCAATTCCTCCGAGGCCACTCTCAACTCCTTCTCTATCTCAACTGACGAAGAACCCATTGTCTGAAGAGTAGCCTAGCATGTAATTATAACCAATACACGTGGAGAGCTATTGTTTGCGGAAGCTGGTAATAATAATTATATGTCAGATCAGGATGAGGCATACTGGTATCAGCTTCTGGGTTGGTTTTCTTAGCTTCTAGATTTTATAGCAGACAATTTCTGTTGTGCACCACATGCTATGCATTCAGCCACTGGTGGAACCAAGTAAAATCGTAGCACTTTCAGTGAGATTTGCTCAATGAATGTCCAAATCAATTTGGTATACGGAAATCCTTCGATATGGATGGGGTACATAATTGTGGTGGAACATGCAATATGGCAGTGGTTACATATAACAAAGTCTTTTTTGGCCATCTATCAAGTGTAATAAAGGGAAGTAAATTGGCTGTCTCTCTTAAAAAAATGATTTAGTCACTAAGGATAGGTCAATAATCTATTGGCAATGCTTTGTAAGCATTTCTGCTTGCCTAGCTAAACCACCTTTTATTACCATCTTTATAAGATGTCAGTGAAATACTCATTTATTGCAAGTCGGCCTATTATAAGAATATCCTCAATCCATCTTGGCCAAATGAATGATTAGAAATCAGCAATAAATTTTGACAAAATTGATGATTAAAAATCGTTTTATAAAATCTTTAATATTAGATTAAGGTAAGCCATCCATCATTAAATAATAATCATGGTCTCTCAAATGCTTAAAAAGATTTCAGTACAGATTTAAAAAACAGCAAATAGTCTGAAAAAGGACACAAAAAAGTGGCCTTTTTTCACTCAATTTTTTTTTTTGACAAAGGCATTTTATTAATGAATCTGTCCGAATTCATTTCTTGTGGGAAAAATGATAGAAACTAATACTGCTCAGTTTTAGACATATTACATTAAAATCTACATTATAACAATGCCAATCTAAGCCAAGAAGCAATCAGGAAATGAAATTGGAAATCCTGTTTCATCAATCTTTCCATGTTTCATGTAATCAAGGTCACTCTCCCAAAAAACAACGTCTCAGAATGGTACCACTGGTGTGTCAATCAAGCCTTCTCCCATAAAACAAATCAAATTGTTCAGTCCTAATCTTTCAGCCCAAAATATACGAGAAATAAACGAGAGAGATACATGCCATGATTAGAGTGGCATTTACGGGTTTCTATTCCGTCTCCTGACAAAACAATTGTGGCTAAATTCGGACATTGCTCGATTTCTCATTAAACAGTATAACATTGATAAACATAACATGCCTTCTATTCAAGGGGCAAAGACTTTTTTTATTGATTTTTCTCTTAATGCATGACACATTCATTTTTTTCTGCCCAAATCCGGAGCCATTTTCTATTATTAAAATAATGAATGCAAACCAAGGCCGATGAAGGAAAAGCCAATACATCTGTTGTTCAGCTCCCAAAAACATCACAGTCAAAGAAGCAAAGCCTCTTTTGACGTTATTTGCTTGTAGCAATAAAAAATGCTTAGTTATGGCTTTGGGACACAAAAGTCGAACTACAAACGCATAATTCAGCCAGTATTCATAAAAAAGAACAAAATTTTTGCATCAGATTCCGGAAATCAGAATCTGATATTCTTTAAAAAACAATGTATATTACTCATATTCATAATTTGGCATATTTATTTACAAAATTCAAGATTAATAATTTATCAGGATCTGACATTAATTTATGCTCAGTAAGATTTAGGGTGGGAAAATATTTTGTAAATAAGAAAGATAATCAGAAATACATAAATATTTTCGAAAAAAAAAAAAAAAAATTAGATTTACTCAAGAGGTCTATAAACAGACACCAGAGATCAACTTCAGGTAATTAAACCATCATTCAGTTATTATCATGATCCTTCAAATGCTTAGATAAATTGGTCAGTATGAAGCTAAGAGTCAAGTCCCTTGATGAGAATGTAGCCCTTGTGATGGTGAATAAGTATATGAAGTCTGATGACAGAAGGTTTAATAATTTAAAAATTATGGCCATGGTAAAAGTCTTTCACAACTCCACAGTGATGACAATACCTTAATTTTTTTTTTACGATCTTCAAGGGCCTTGAATGTAATCTCAATGAAAAATAAGGATTTTACCATATATATAATTGTATCCCAAATATAGTATTATATTACAGCTGCAATGTTGCACATAAATTACATAAATCCTACCTCTCGTGCAGAACTTTTTCCTTCTGAAGTTCAGCACCGTCACGTTTGTCGCCGAGAATATGCTGATGTTCATCTGGATATTGACGTCCACCTCCGTCGTGAGGGCTCCGGTGCACGGGAAAACGATCCTGAATGCTGCAAAACAAACAAAACTGGTATCATACACTGACATCATACCTTCTCCAAATCGACTTATATCATCTATCAGCCGTGTGCGCTTATGCCTGTTTTTCATCATTTTATAGTGTGTTTCGAAATTGGACTTGGAATGTACCTTGAATCAGGCATGATGCTTGGAAAAGAAAGCATAATTTCAATCAGTTTTTGTCTCTTTCTGAACCTCAAACCAGGTCTGAAATATTTCAATTTTACTGTACAGGAATATATAATATCCTAACATCATTAAGGTATGTAAAAAAAATCCAATTACAGTCACTGTAATATTCATAAATTTAGTCAAATATATCTTGGAAAATGAGCACTTCTTGAGTTAGCCTTAACTGATGAGCTAGGGGTCCCTCTCAGAACCAAAGGATTCTTTTTCCAGGTCTATATTGGTATAATAACAAAGATTTTAACTTACATGATAGCATGGTGGGCACCTTTCCATCAGGACTAATACTTGGGCGTGGCATGTCCATGGCTGTGGGGTTTGACACTTTAAATCGCATCTTGTAGAACATCTGAAAAAAACAGACCAGACATACATTTAAGCAAGATGTGTCTACACTGAGACCAGAATCATAAAATGTTAAAAGCTTTCCTTAAATAATTTCATTTCAAGTCAGCCACATTTAGTGTAATATCATCACTTTACAATAAACAAGCCAGATCAGACTGAACATGACTCCAGAGATTTTGTTCCTTAACCCTTTACCTCATGAATATTCATGTACAAATTTATGATTTGATGAATATCAATTGATTGACCTTTACATAATGAATTTTTCTTTGCAACAGATGACTGTGAAAAAACTAAGCAAACAGAGGAGACCTATAGGAGCTGTCTGACTTTATCTGCTTCATTTGCCTATGCGTCTAAATGAGTCTTATATGAAGTAAAGGATTAAAAAAATGTTACCAGAAAACCATCCACAGTTACAGTTTTTCACTTTTTCAGATAGAGCCTGTTTGACCCATTCTAGCAAATGTAGCACATTCATGTTGTTTACCGTGATTTTCATTAACTAAAATTCTCAATCTATTGTTGCACTGGCATATTGTATTTATATTTTCAAAAGCATTCAACTGAAAGGGATTTTGAGGTTTATATGTATATGCCCTTACATTTTAAACTTTTTTTCCCTTTAAAATGTCAAGACTATATTCTGAAATTATTCTTTTAGGGGTAACACTTGCTGCAGCAGTTATTAAGTCATAGATTCAGCAAACTACAAGTGAAGGAAGGGTTTGTTTGTTGGGTTTAATGTCCCACCAATAGTATTTCAGGCATTTGGAGACAATGTCTATTTGAGACAGATATATCATGTGGCATGATACCACAACCAGTCACATTATCCTGACACAAGGCCAACTAGTCCTTGAACTATACTAATATGCTGAGCCCCAAGCAAGGGACCTATACCAGTACCATTTTTTTAGACTTTGGTATGTAGCAGCCGGGGATCAAACCCGATATGGGGCACATGGGGTCCTTCTAAACTAATGAATTGAACTAACCAGGTTTAAGACTTCCTCACATGAAAAATCTAGTTGACCTTGTCTGGACTCAACCGCACAGCAGTGAACAAGAGCACCGCATGCAGATGCCAATGTTTGTCTGTTTGATTTTTTTTAAAGGGAGATAAATTAGACAAAAACTGACCTAAGAGTTATGGCCCTTGATGAGAATGTAGCTCTTGTGATAGGGAACAAGTATGTGAAGTTTGATGACAGAAGCTTTAATGGTTTAGACAATATGGCCAAAGTTAAATTTTTCATAATAACGACGATGCTAACGACAATGACGACACCAGAGGGATGAGAACACCTAGCTCCACTTTTTTTCCTTTGAAAAACAGACAAGCTAACAAATCAGCATCTATGTGGACTCAGCCATGGAGGCCCCCGATAGCTTCTGAATTCAATGTCTTCTTCAACAGATTAGAGACTCCAAAGGCGAGAAAACCTTGTAATTTTAATCATCTCTCTGTTGGGCCTAAAAGGATTATCAATCATGTAAAATAAAGAATTCCTCCTAATTACAGCCTTTCAACTCAAGTCATTAATAAATCTGTAATATCTGAAAGATTTTCCTATAATTCTCTTGTATCCTATCAGTCAAATCCCCCCATTTGCATAATAGTTATGTTAATTGCATTATCATCAAGAATAATCAATAAATGATGAACATATTAGCAACACCTCTTGGGTATGAGTTGAAATCAATTATTCTTCCAACTGAGGAAGTGGTACAAAACAAATCGCGATAATTGTTTTGATATAAATAATTCAAATAAAAACCAAAAGGTTGATTGATATCTAAATGATGAAATGGAAGATTTAGGTACAGATTTCAATGGCTTAGATAAACCATTTACTTGATCCAGTAGCTCTATACATGACTGCAGATCCAAAGGTTATGGTTTCGAACCCCGTTAGGTACAAAGTACTGGTCCAATTAAGGGACCAGCAAGAGAGCTTCGTTTGATGTAAAATTGTTAAGTTTAAACTAGCTCTCTACTAAAAAACGGCCTTCAAACAAATGACCCGTGTGACACGTATAAATCCTGATCTACCTGCATGTCACTCACACACAGATCTCGATCATATTGTTGATGTTTAAACTTATTCACTTTAGTGGCAATTGGGAAACAAC
>CM037786.1:2263314-2313314 GCA_021229015.1 Solen grandis
TCAAGTTTTTACAATTTATTACTGTCTTGACAGTTCCTGGGCTGGACCAGTACTTTGCACCTGGGAAGGTCAAGCTAAATCCTTGCCCCCACAATGTGGTTTGAACCCACGACTTTTGGATCTGCATCACTAGTATTTTTTATAACATTTCTTTTCAAATTGATTGGGATACAAATTCATGTAATTGATGCCAATCCCTATCCTGGGTTGGACCAGTACTTTGCACCTGAAGCAGTCTAAAACAATTCTTGCCCCTAACAGGTGTCAAACCTGGTCTTGAACCATTCTTGCCCCTAACAGGTGTCAAACCTGCTCTTGAACCATTCTTGCCCCTAACAGGGTTCAAACCTGGCCTTGAACAATTCTTGCCCCTAACAGGGTTCAAACCTGGCCTTGAACAATTCTTGCCCCTAACAGGGTTCAAACCTGGTCTTGAACAATTCTTGCCCCTAACAGGGTTCAAACCTGGTCTTGAACATTTCTTGCCCCTAACAGGGTTCAAACCTGGTCTTGAACAATTCTTGCCCCTAACAGGGTTCAAAGCTGGCCTTGAACAATTCTTGCCCCTAACAGGGTTCAAACCTGGTCTTGAACAATTCTTGCCCCTAACAGGGTTCAAATCTGCAGTCCTTTGATTCAAAGTCATACATGTTACTACTGGACCATAACGACATTTTCTGCAGTGTTGTCCAGACTGATATAAAGTCAAAACTGTCTTAAGTGGTCAATGAAAGGAACAAAAGAAAGTGGCCACTTAACAGAGGTGACCGCTGAATGAAGTTTAAATATATACTGTGAAAAAACTAAGGACTCGAACCTACATCTGCAAGAGGCTAAGGGAAAGTAACTACAGACACTCAGTCACTAAGATCCTTCAGGTAAAAAATCTTACATCATACAGAAAACTCTTGGAATACAGACTAAGGAATGCACCATTTACCATCCATTTTTTTTTTAAATTACCAAATACTTTAGCAACCATGAGTCTGTAAATGAGTATTGACAGATGCAATACACACAGACAGTTAAAAATCAAATTCTTAATCAATGAACATCTGTGAACGAGCTGTTTTTAAGTCTCAATTACCTAAATATAGAGTCTGAAGCAATATCCTGCCCATCACTTTCAAAACAATGCTATTAATTTACAGACTTCATTACTATTGCACAAATCCTAGATATTACCCAAACATGTATCAATAGCCAATAACGATATCCAAAGTCATGATATTTCTTCTCCCTTGAGAGAGCTTGTATCAAACCTCTTTAGTACAAATTGATTTGGAAACACATGTCTGCAATAATTAAGTACAGTACGTAACCCTACTTGATAATTTGCTCCCCCCGCATCATTTTGAAGGAACATAATGTATCATGCCTTGAGGCCTCATTCTGCTGGTACAACAACAGTTACTCTAATTTACATCTGTCATGAAACCCTTGGATCTTCAACAAAGTATTTGAAAACCTAAACCTATTTGTCTAGTACTCAGATGATCTCCTTCAGATTGTGATGTCTTTTTCAGCAGAGGTAACAGTCCTATTATGTTGTCTAGAAAATGACATGCTTGCTTGCTGAAACTTACAACCTCTTCATGGACAGAGAGAGTGCTGGTTCAGTGGAAATAGGTTTGAACTGCTAATAAAGGGGACCAGGGTTCAAATCCTGGTTGAAACTTGGAAAATTCTGTCCATTGGGAGCCAGAAGGGCTCAACAGCCTTCTTTTTATATGTGCTGATGAAGCCTTTTGGCTTTCAGTGGAAGATTTATGGATTGTCAAACAGAATCTCCTGCCAAACTAGAAGCCCAGGCTGATTCATTTAACAGTGGTAAAGGGGCTTTGCCTGCATCAGTACTATTACATCACGCACTTTGAAGAACCAAGGGGTCAATTCAGAAAGAGTTAGGGTAATGCGCCTGGATCTCTTGTACACTCTCTCTGTCCCCTCAAGTTGTGCATGTCTAATGCATAAAAGGAAGATAACTCTTGATAGAAAAATCAAGAGAATCAAAATCAGAGGTTCTGGACCATATATGGGCATTCTCTAACTAAAACTGCATAAGCATGCAATATATGCCTTAGAGTGAACGCAACAAACACTGCAGTTATAAGTAACAAGTAAGAGAGTCGCTGGTACAATCTTATTTATGACAGCCAGAATTCCAATTTTTCACCTTAAAGTCTACTGCTCTAACCACTGTCCAACATAATAATAGACTAATGGCATATCTGAGGGAATAGAAACCTTGAATGTTAAAAATATTTTGTGTCTGTGACAAATGCAACAGCTTCCTGAATGCACAACTGAGCGACCAGACCATGAGCTCAGGTGCAATGTGACATGCATCCCAAATCCCCCACAGTCTCGGTAAAAGCTAAGGATGTGTGTGTGGGAAGGGAGGGGGTAGGGTACTGAGACAAATAAAAAAACGTCTGAAGTGTGAACAACTGGCCGAGTGCTCTAACATTACTTTGCACTGCCACAATGGAGGGATTCAAAAGGAACACTGCCGATAATTACACAACAAAAACAGCTTCCACCAATCTCCCTAACACATTAGACGAAGTAGGACTGCAGAAGTTTCAGACTTGCAGATTCTAACAGCGTTACATCAGGCACTAGTGTTGCCACTTCACTTCCGACTTCTTCTATCACTTTTTCAAGGATGGCTTTTGTTGAAATAGTCTAATGTAATCATTTGATGAGAAGAGAATCAGTGAAACGTCGAGAATCACAAATGCTCCGTTGCTTAGAAATTGTAATGTTCATTACAAAGGATGATTAAATGTTTAACCCTTTACTTCATATAGACTCATTTTGACGCATTGGCAAAGAGAGAAAAATAATTTTGTAGCTTATACATGTATATTCTACACAGTCTGCACAGGTAAAAACTTCTATTGTTTTGCCTTGTTTGTTTTTTGTTGGGCTTAACGTCCAGCTAACAGTATTTCAGTCATTTTGAGACTATGTCTACTTGAGACAGATATAGTGCAGCCAAACACATGTAACATAATACCACACCCAGTCATGTTATCCTGACACCTAGAACTTCCCTTATATGCTAAGCACCAAGCAAGGGAGCTATACCAGGGCCAATTTTAACGACTTTGATATGTCGTGGTTGGGGATCAATCCATTGTTTTTATCCCATTTTATGTTCAGTAAATGAATTTTCATCAAGTCATAAAAAATTTTCATAAATATTCATAGGGTGAAAGTTTAAGAAGATGATGAAGAGAGGAGAAAAAAAGGGGGAAAAAAAGGTAATAAGCAGATTATAGTCATTGCATCAGGCTAATCTAGATTAGCTGTAGAAAACATTAGGTGTTAAAAGGCATATCTGCAGGGTTCAGCTACAGTTCCATAGTTTGCATGTTATCCATTTATGTTAATTAATCCTTTACCATGAATATTCATATACAAATTTATGACTACATGAATATTAATTAAGTTTCCAAATTATACAAATCCCTCTCAACACTTCATGTGTTGGACCAGTACTTTGCACCTTGGAAGACCATGAATCAATCCTTGCCCCAAATGGGTTTGAAGCCACAACCTTCAGATCCATTGTCAGATACCCTACCAATGGACAACGGTGCCCCTCATATTAACAGAATTTTAAATGGAGTTTTCTTTGTCATGCAGACTTTTACAATATTGTATGAGCAAACAGAAAAGACCCCTGAAAACCTATCTGATCAGGGTCTGCTCTGTTTGTCAAAGTGCCAAATGCAACTCAAGTCGGCTCTCAAAAGTTCGAACACCCTCGGGGACAAAAAAAATGTTCGAATTTTCGGTAGTGCGAATTTTCCAAAGTAAACAGAAACAAGAATGTTTGACATGCACCATAACATTTATCGCCGGTTTGTTGGCAATTTCATTTGTATATGCATTTAAAAACAAACTGGCCACATGTACTAACATGTACTTGTGAAATATATCTGCAATTATATTGATAAAAAAATGAAAATAAAAAATGAAATTTTACGTGTTTAATTTATGTATCTGTATGTTCCATGTACGTCTTGTGTATACACATTATGCATGCCGATTGCGTGGGATAGGATACATAACTGTAGAGTCTTGAAAATATATAGGGGTCGGACGTTTGAATGTTTCTACTCTGTCACGCCATGAACAGCAAACACAAGCCGTAACTGTCATTAATTGCTGCAATTAACAAGCTGATTAGTCACACACTTTACACTCACTTTACACGCAGAACTAACATGAGCCAGTTGTCAATCAATTAACACGCGTCGCAACAAACACACTTACACATATGTCTTTGTTTACTATTCACACATTCGTCGGAGTTGTTAATTTGGGGTGCGATTAGGAATTCGAATTTACAGGTATAAATTACGTTGATTTAATTGTACTGGGACCTCAGATCTTGTTCGAAAGTTCCAATTATCACGGTTCTGATTATCAGTACCCGAACATATGAATTTATATAGGAATTCTGCCGGGACCAAGAAACGTGTTCAAAAAACATGTGGTGTTCCGAAAATCCGGATTCTAACTTTCGAGAGTCGACTGTATATGAGGTAAAGGCTTGACAGAAAATTGTGGCATCAAGACAAATGGTATAAATGACACTCATACAAAGTGCTACACTGGCCAAAATTGCTCACTTAAACAAAGATAAAACTCTCGAAATCAACCAACAGCTCTGTATGAAACACGTGAAATTGGAACACTCAATATAAGTGGAATCCAGTCGCTTAGTCTAGCAGCTAAAAGCAACATGGAACTCCACACCATACCAATGGTCTAATGGTTTTGGCAGGATGGTGACTAACTCAAGACCAGTGCTGTCTAACGAAGTCATTGGGGCATTTCTGCTCAGCAAATTATTGGAATGGTCAATTGTCTGCTTCCTACATAAATTCATGAGGAATGGAGGGAGACTCCTGCGTCTGAAGGGGTTATTATTTCCACAATAGGGATATGATTAAATGGCTGTACATGAAATAATTGTTCTCTACATTTGGCTAAAAGTATGTCTTAATCAAAGACTGATGTTAGGGTGGAATGAAAGCTATTTGTTTGTTTTTTTCGTGCTTGAGCCAATTGTCTCTCTATATCTGTTGAATTTATCTGCTGAAGATGGATTCAAAGTTGCTTCAAATATATGCTGAAGTCATGGTTCCAATTCTGAAAATTTTTGTTTGTTTGTGTTTAACATTCCACTAATAATATTTCAATCAATTGGAGACTAAGTCTACTTGAAACAGATATAGCCCTGCGTAACTGCGATATCACACCATAGAAATGTGGTATGATACCATACCATACCCAGTCACAATATCTCAACACCGGGCCACCCAGTTCTGGAATGACCATTGTGTGATAAGCACCAAGCACAAGCGAGATATACAAGGATTACTGTAAATAACATGTTAACAGTATGTACCCATAACCCCCTGGTTACAAGGTTGGCGTTCCAATCATTCAGAATAAAGCAAGGATGCTTCACACCGGACTGCTCTGCAAGTGAAGTCATGATAAGGTGTGTCAAGCACATCAGGGGAGTGGGCTCGGAGCTTTATTTAACCCCATAATTCTTCCACAAACAGGGTTCAAACCAAAAACCTGCAACACTAAAGTCCTGTCCATTACCACTGGACAGCAGCACTCCTAATTTCCTTGCTTTTTTTTTTTTAGCGAAACTGTACCATACATTATCCACCCATAACACATGGTTACTACATACTCCCAGATGTTTACGTAAGTATAAATAACAGTAAATTTATAGTTTCTTGTGAAGCAAATCCATGCATTTTTTTTATTTTTAAGAGTTTTTTTTTTTGGGCTATAATACTCACATCTGGAGGCTTTGGCCGCAGATTTTGCCAAGTGAAATAGATGGAGTCAAACTCTGGGCGTATGGGCATGTTGAATGATAGAGCATACTTGTTGCAGATTCCATTTCGTACGTAATACAGTTCAGCGTCAGGTATACCTGGAAATACAAATGAAAAAAACACAATTAAAGTACATAATAATTATAATTGGCCAGTCATGTCATCCAGGGCCCCCCCCTAAGAATTCTGATTTATCAAAACAAATTGTCTATTCAACATAAAAGTTGACAAAAAATTGCCGTTTTTATTACATAATTCGGCAATATAATTATATTTTCCTAAAATAAGTAAAAAAAAATATTATTTATGAGACCATTCATATATAAAAACAACTCTTCATGACTGAAATGTACATGCAATCATAAATATAAAAAATAAAACTCATATACTAATTGTTTGGTACAGCTACCAGACATACGTATCTGTAGATTGTATAATCTCATTAGTTGAGTTTCACAGAATGATGGGGCCAAGGTCCCTATTACCTGTGTGTGGCCCTTGGCACCCAGATCTGGCCCCAAACCAGACCCTACAACAGACCCCGGGGTCAGGAATGGTTCACAGAACCCAGGCACCACTTGTCTGCTCTTTGTAGCGTACAGTGAAGTACACAACCCTAGACTCCCCCCCCCCCCCCCCCCCCCCCTATACACTTCAGCACCAGTCAAGTTATGTTTGTAACAGACTGGTTATTATATTTTTTTAGAGTCTTAGTATAGCAGATAAATAATTTTTTATAATCTTTCATAAAGCACCATTCAAGTTTTTAGTGTAAGAAAATATGCCATGCTTTTTCCATTTAGGGTTTTTAATGTAAGAAAATATGCCATGATTTTCCCATTTAGTGTAAGAAAATATGCATGCTTTTCCCATTTAGTGTTTTAAGTGTAAGAAAATATGCCATGATTTTTCCATTTAGTGTAAGAAAATATGCCATGCTTTTTTCCAATTAGTGTTTTTAGTGTAAGAAAATATGCCATGATCTTCCCATTTAGTGTAAGAAAATATGCCATGATTTTCCCATTTAGTGTAAGAAAATATGCCATGCTTTTCCCATTTAGTGTTTTTAGTGTAAGAAAATATGCCATGATTTTCCCATTTAGTGTAAGAAAATATGCCATGCTTTTTTGCATTTAGTGTTTTATGTGTCAGAAAATATGCCATGATTTTCCCATTTAGTGTAAGAAAATATGCCATGCTTTTCCCATTTATGGCTAGGCTGACTGGCTAACGAGCCTTTAAGTTAACTTGTATCATTCAATATATAAAAAAATGTTACATATAGACTGATATTAAATTGTTAAATCCATAATATTCTTTAGCATTCTTATGAATTTTCAACATTCAACCATTCATTAGAAACACAGGAAGTGGTCAGAATCTGTAAAGAATCTATTCCCCACCCACATGTCTTTTGTACTAGTTAAGTCAATTGCTTCTCTTAGTTGTTAAGACTTCCTCACCACAAATCAATTTCCTTCTGAAAAAAAAAATCCTACCTTTATCCACCTAGTGAAGAAAGTTTTTTTTTTTTTTTTTACCTAACGTCCTGCTGACAGTATTTCAGTACTTTGGAGACTGAGTCTACTTCTGACAGATATTGTGCTGCCAAACTGCAGTACTGATCATGTTTTAGACAAGTGGTTTGATACCACACCCAGTCACATTATCCTGACACCATGTCAATCAGTCCAGGAACTACTTTGTACATATGCTGAGTGTCAAGCAAGGTAGCTATTCTAGTACTATTTTTTTATGACTTTGGTATTTTGCGGATCAAACCCACAACCTCCAAATTCTGGGGCATGTAGACACTCTAACCACACAGCCACCATGATTAGGACAGAACAGGGGTTTTCTTAAGTGGACGCCCGCTTGCCCATGCCGGGTTAAAATCACTGTGGGCAAGTGAATTTTCAAAGAAGATAGCTCGGCAGGCATGTTTATTTATGTAAATGAATCTTTCGGTTTTTTTTTATTTTCTACAGTAAATCAAGGGTGAAATGCTTGCAAATTGTATTTGATACATATTAACTAATATTCACCTTAATATTACGCATATTTAGTTTTAATCATTAACAAACGCCAACTAACTTAAAGATCGGGCAACCTGTTCTCACTTGGGGCTAGTAGAAGTTCAAAGTAACTTGCCCCCTGGACAAGTGAAAGTCAAATCCTTAAGTAAACCCCTGCAGAACAGAATGGAAGTTTATTCACATAACTTGAACATACAAAGTTCATCGTCATGATCTGCGAAGAAAATGGAGGTCTTATAAAAAAAAAAACAAAAAAACAAACACAATTTTTCAAGGATGATATCACTCCTTGACAGCTTTCAAGATGGTAAAAAGTTAACTTATGAGGCAAAAATAAATATGAAAATAACACTTTGCCTGGTGCCTTCCGATCCAGAAAAACTACTACATCTTGAATCAAATGCTCTTGTAACTCAGTTTAATGCATGACTATGACAAAACTTACTACACACACATAACATTCTTTGATGCAAAAATTATGAAAATATCAAGGGAAAACCAGACGTAAATAAAAAACACGACAACATAAGTCCTGAGTGCCACTTAAATGCTGTTACCACTTTTACCCATCTACCTCTTATGTATAGTAACCAAAACCTTCTACCAACTTCACCTTTTTATCAAAGATCGCAGTTTCAATGAGATGTTGCGCTATTATTTTATCCATTTAATAGTAGGTTTAAGTGAAAAGGGGAAATAAACAAAACAACACCTAGACATAGACATGTCTAAGAATCCTGCAATTTAGAAGAAGTGGGTTACGTGTTAAGAGGTTGCCACAGAATACTGGATAGCAATAATGATGAACAGTAAAGCTGTGATGTTTGAGGAGCGAAAAAGAAATCCTCAGACAATCCTGAGTCTCGTACATCATCGAGAGACTTATTTTTTTTTTCAGTACTTTGGGAAGTTTTTTGTTTTTTTTTTCGTTTTTTTTTCTTAAATTTACAGTCTTGAATTGGAAATTTCTTTAACATACAACTGGGAAAAATGGAATATTTTTTGCATTGAGAGCAGTACTACTAAAAAACATTTAAGATAAAAAAAAAAATCCAATGATTCCACGTGACAAATGGTTCAGATGACTTCCGTGATGTAAACAACAATGTCAAGATAGGTAAGAGACCAATGATTCCACGTGACAAAAGTTTAAGTTGCACTAAACTCTAGTTTATTTCCCTCCTTTATTTTGCATTTCATATCTAAGGTATCTTCTAAAACAGAAGCGTTTCTTTAAAACAACAATTTTATTCTAAGCTGTTTTTTACTGTGAGATAACAATGTGGAAAACCAAGTAATAGGAAGAGGGATTATTGTCAAGTATTTACAAGTATTAAAGCTGTTTAAACAACAATAAATTTGGTGCTTCAGTGAAATCCGAACCGCTGTTTCGAGAAATTCGCCGCACGATAAGTCCTTGTCATATATCCGCAGCAAGACACCTCACACTTCAAATCAGATACATCTACGTCGACTTAAAGCCAGGGCCTCTTGGATTTATGTCGCATGGGTTTCTGTAACTTATTTTGCAAATTAAGTTTATGTGGCCCCCCCATGAAACTGTATTGCAACTAAAAGCCCTTCAATTACCAGACATCCACCCTCTTGCTGCTACATAGTCTCTATCAGGAAACATATTTATTACAGACTTTTGACAGGTTTCAGAGCACACAAATTTCAAGAACAGCATGGAGTTCACTAAATTTCTCCAATAGAATGTCGCAGCGGCAGGAAATACATTTCATTTAGCTTGTAAAACAGGCCTTTAAAATACATAATATTGGATTTTGAAAAATAACAGAGACGTAAAGGTCAAAATTCTGAACACAAATGGCATATCTCAGCTAGCTGTATAACATTATGAACAAATATTCTGAATAGAGGAAAAATCAGCTACAGCTGTCATCTGACATGAGTATAATATGTTATATCATCAAAGTTATATTTCAATTTTTTAAAGGTCATGGTCACACTAAGGTTATAATTGTACTGAATAATTCTTCAAGGTCAAGGTCACACACAAAGGTAAAAGTATTAACAGAAGTAAAAGTCATGGTCACAAATTCCCAAGGAAAATTTCATCGAATAATTCTTCAAGGTCAAGGTCACACAACAGTAAAGGTATACACAGATTATAATTTCATTTAATACTTAGCAAAGATCAAGGTCACATAAATTACAAAGTCAATTGGTCTGTAAATCAATGTGATTGTACCATCTGAAGATTTATTAAAAAAAAAAAATCAAAACATCATTATTGTGCAATATTTATTAATAGATAAAAGAATTATGGTGCTAATTAACAAAAGGCAAAATGGCAATATGATATATAGTGCTGATTTCAATTGATATACATTGTACATATATGGGGTGTGTTTCATAAATCTGATTAATAATTAAGTGAGTGGTAACGTATCTTCATTGTAAAAGACACATAAACACCAAAAGCTGACCATACTTTCTTTTATTTCCGCTGCTCAGCAGTCAGTCCCTTCACCTCTTCTTTCCCCATTATTATCAAATTGCAATGAACAAAACTATAACAAGTTTTTGTCACAGGTCTTTGTTCAAAGGTTTTTCTACACCTTGCAATTAAGAATTATTTTTCTGTCTAAATAAAATAGCACTGATAAATAAATTCAATGTGAAAATAGATGTATCACCAAAAGTGATTAATACCCCCACATCCCACCTTGTTTTATTTTTATGTTAGATGAGTTGCCACATGATGGGATGCAGCGTGGTGGGACGGGACAAGCTTGATTCCCATATAACCTCCACTTCAGAGAAGAGTTAGGTGGGGGATATGATCAGACAAATTCAATGACCTTCTAATGTTTGCCCTAACATGCTTCACAGTACCAGAAAAACTGGCAGAAATACTAAAAACATGGGTGAAAAAAAAAAAGAGAAACAATTTCAAAACATTGAAACACTATCAATCAGTTTAATTTGACAAATGAAACAAATTTCTCTGCTTAGCAATTAAAGAAGAAATTAAAATCATGTAGTGTGCTGTGAGTGATCCATCACTGTCACGTATTCCTGTCACAAGCCTCGACCGTTTACGATAAAAAGCGCTGCCCATTTTCTCAATTTTCTCCCCCTTAATGGAAAATAAATGTCTCTGCCACCACTTATATACTTTTGCCCTCATTTCCAATGAAAACTTTCAGGCCCACTTACTAGCATTGGGAATCAGCCCCCCCCTCCCCCCCAAAAAAAAATTGTCAATTAATCAACCTGTTTTCTGATTTATAAACGATTCATTGGTGACTTTTACAGTTTATTCTAATACTTGCAAACTGTTATTTCATATACAGATTGTAAACTTGTGAAACTTTTAATGAATATAAAATATAAGAAAACATGACAAAAAAATTTAGATGCCTTTCTTATGATTTTGTACAATCTTTCAGTTCACAAGTCAAAATATTACTGTAGCAATGAAGAGAGATGGCATCAAACTTTATTAATGTACAGTTGTTACCAACCAAATAACATGCTGACTACCGAAATGTCTAAAATCCTGTGGATGCAAACGCTCATCTGTTTTTGTCTTAAGAAGAAAACAGATAAATGAGTAAAAAAAAAAAAATTAAGTTTTTTAACTCTGTGTATTTTTCTATTTTAAAAGGGAGATAATTTGGTCAAAACAGACTGAAGTGTTATGACTTTGACTGAAATGTAGCCTTTATGATAGTTAACAAGTATGTGAAGTTTGATGACAGAAGCTTTAATAGCTTAGAAGTAAAAGTCAAGTTTTGTTTTGACTTTTTAAGGGGGAGATAAATTTGGTCAAAAGAGTTATGGCCCTTGATGGCAATGTGGCCAGTAAAAATGTCTTTCACAATGACTACACTAGCAATGAATACAACACCAAAGTGATGACAATACCTTGACTTTTTTTTTTCTTTTAAAAAAACAGCTAAGCTAAAAATGCCTAATTCATTGACAAATTGACAATAAATCAAGGCAGTCTTGTGTTCAATGAATCATCAACAACGGATTTTTCAGTCCAACACTACTAGTGTTACATTTCAAGTCATTCATTGCAGACCAATCGCTAGTGTTAGTTTCCAGACACTATGGTGAGACAGTCTTCTTGCTGATAAGCCCAGCCAGATACAAGGGCAGGTGTGCGTAGATGAAGATCCTGGTAGAAACAATGGAGGATTGTGATACACCATCATCTGAATGTAACACGACCCACCGCCAAGGTGCCTCTATGTTTTAATGATCTTTGTTTCAGTTTATTGCCCTAATATCTCTGTCATAATTAGTGGGTGTCTGAATTCACGATGGCTCCATGAATTTCAAGTATGTCTGATGATGACTCTATCTGAATTAGCCAGTGATTGTTATTTTACTGGAGTTTTATCTCAAAATGACTGTGGGGCTATATTTCTGTCATTTGTAAATAATGCAAAACAATTAGGCGGATGGTGTTTAAAAGAACAATTCCATCTCTATTCCAGATAAATGATTTAGCGGAAAAACTGAAAAAGTGCCAACCAGTCCTGAGAAATTAACTAACCTTTAAAATGTCGAGCCCCAGACCTGAATAAAATGTTAAATGGGTGCCGTGGTCCAGTGGTAACATACATGACTGCAGATCCAAAGGTTGTGGATCTGAACCTGCTTGGGGTAAGGATTTTTCATGACCTTCCCAGACTCCAAGTACTGGTTCAACCCAGAATCCATCAAGAGGGATTTGTATAAGTTATAAGAACTTGTTTTCCAATTGACATAAAATAAGTAAGTCTAAGAATGTTTTTCCTTTAAACTACTGAAATGTTTTATGGCAGGCAGAGTTTGAACCAGCAACCCCTGAGCTGCTACCGAAGTTGGCTGCCATTTATCGTAAGTCTCATTTACTTTGTTATGACATCTTTATGGCTGATGCAACTTACAGCATTTGACATAAAAACGACTGATACAACATACAAATAACTGATACTACATACAAACAATTGACACAATTATATGTTTGTTAGGTTTTTATGGTTTACACCAATAGTATTGTAGTAATGTGGGGAAAACTGCCTCATTCAGATAGATAAAAGAGCTGACTCACAGTTGGTATCATTGGCATATGGCATGATACCACACACAATTTAGGAAATTTTATTATGACATCTGAAACTCGGCTAAGCGATGAACTTGTTTATTGTATTTAACAAACTACTAACAATATTTCTGACATTTTGGAACTCTGTCCTAATGAGAGCCTCACTAGAGTATTTGTTTGTTTATAAGGTTTAACGTCCCACCAACAGTATTTCAGTTATTTACCTGAAACAGATATTGTACTGCCACACTGCAGCATCACAATGTAGACATGTGGCATCATGCCACACCCAGTCACATTATCCTGACACCGGGCCAACCAGTCCTGGAACTACCCCCTGTATATATACTGAGCGCCAAGCAAGGGAGCTTATCATACCAGTACCATATTTTACAACTCTGGTTTGTCCTGGCAGGGGAACTAGGGACTATGACATAATTGGGGTATGTTTCCATGATACCTGATTCTGTCAATTCCATCAGTCCATAACCAAGAAAGAAATGTCAAAAGCTAAAAAGAACATGAAAAGCTTATATCAGTACCCCTGATTCTTTTTCACACACCCCCCCACCCAAAAAAAAGAAAAAAAAAGTAACATATTGCACAATATGGTACAAAATTATATTCCCATTGAACCAAGGTTCCTTTTTTTTCTCAACAGTGTCAGCTGTGTCACAATGTCAATAAAATATCCATAAATACCATACACAACAGCTGGTCTCAGATGACCTTGACCTTCATAACCTCAGCAGGAGCAGCCCTTCTCTGAGTAGTAAAGAGTTAGAGGCCTGAAGGTCATAATAACCCCTATATAAGGTCAGCAAACCCTCCTTACATAACTGTCAATATTACCTAATTAGCATTACGTCAAATGAAAGCCAAAAGGGCTCATCTGCTTCATCTTTTATACAATGCTTATGAGCCCTTCTGGCTTTCAATATACATAAATGGTATGAACAATGATTATCAGAACTAGATGTTTTTGTCTCCCACCATATAGATACTCCCCCCTCCCTCCAAACCACACCCCTATCAATTTGTAAGTAAAAGTGGACTCAAACTGAACCAGTGTCAATAGGTAATGCACTATGGTAGTGTTCCATGACTGTGGACTCAAAGGTTGAGGGTTTGATCCCAAAGCCAGCTTCCTAGGCACCAACTATGGGTACAACACAGGGAAACATTTTCGGCTTTTAACGATTATAGACTCTCTCAGTACATATTACCATGTTGCTATCAATGTCAAAAATGGATAAATTAGTAACAATAAATTATACTTCTTTAAAAAAATCTAATGGAAAAAACAGTAAATATCTTTTTTTCATAAACACATTCAGTGAAGTATGGCATGTGTCTCCATGTCAATTTTTTTCCCCCCTATATTTAATTTCACATAAATAATTCCTCAGTGGCAGTTTTGTTTTCTTACCATTTACAAGTTAACACAAATGATCAACGCCAGGCTTAACCTCCCTGAGCTATATGTCCAGCAGTACAGGCAATACTGAACACATATTAAATTTCAATAAATCGGAAATTCCTCAACTGAAGAAAGGCAGGGAGATCGTATCTATTAATTAACAAGCAGCGATAGACAGTGGGGCGAGTAATGGGTTTTGAAGGGCAGGCTATTGTCATCAAAAGAGCTTTAGGCAAACACAATAAGGAGGTAAACAATATGTACCAAGGCTGATACTTGTCTTACCTTTCAACCTTTACGACCTCGGACAAAAGCCACATGGGGTCACAGTAGACAGCAACTGGGAAGGAGCGTCCAAATCTCCATGACCCCATGTGACCCCATATTGTTGCGTTAAAGTGTGGAAAAGGGTAGGGAAAGAGAGAGAAAGTCAGTTTACTTTCTATCAGATCAAAGTACTGCTATTTATCTGAGATGACTCACCCTCTTCACTGACCAGTTTCTCCCCCATTTTCACCATTTACCTTTCAAAGAAGTTATACAGGCTCCGTGTTCTTGAAAATCTTAGTCTTATACTTAAATATCTGCTCAAATCAGAGTTAAAGCCTGAGTATGATACTTGAGCGGTGTTCTTGTGCAAAAAAATCCTCACTCAAAAGTCACGCTAAAGTTTATGTTCGAGTAATACAGAGAGTTCTCAAACAATGTCTCGAGCATAATTTATTGAGTGCACGAAATTGAACATAGCTGATAAAAAATTCAACAGCACACATTGGTCAAACCTAGTTAGACTTAAGTCTGAGTAAGAGTGTAGGAGTATGATTTTCAATATCTTTGAGGGGCGCCCTATTTTCAACCATTGCCAAACCAGATCAGACTGAAAGATCTCTTGATTTTAGTCACTTGCGCAGTATTACCCTATATCTTATTTCTGATTTAAATTAATCTTACAGCAGACGGCACTTTTCAGATAGCTTACATGTGACTTAAGATAATTATTAATTTGTTTGTAGATCCTAGAGTGTTTGAGAAGCAATTCAAAACAGACTATAAATTTTCTAGGCACCATTAAAATAACTCTATCAAGCAGCTACAAGCTGAGCTATCACAGAAAGTGATTTAATCCACTACACCCCTTGATTCAACAATAGGGAAGGATATATAAAGCGCTATATAAAGACTATCTCGATCTGCATGATGTAGTGTTGTTTTTTGTCACTTTTATGGTCAATATTTTTTACCCTTTCCCTCTATCTTTAGGCTATGAAACATTTTTTTCCCACTTAAGCTCATTTAGAAACAAAACTTTCAACCTGCACTAAATCGGCCTAAAAAGTCCCTGAGGCTGGACCAGTACTTTGTGTCTGAGAAAGCTTTTAAAAAAAATCACCCCATCAATCATGGCTTGAACCCATCAACTTGGGGTCAAAAGTCAATTTGTGTTACCTCTGAACCATTACCTAAATACTAAATATGATGCACTATTACAAGTCAATGACAAACTTTTTCTCATAAAATTGCAGAAAGTTGAGAGATTTTAAAAATGTGCAGGTATGAAATTGGATACACCAAGCAGTCGTGATATATTCCTCCAATGTTAAAACACCTAGTGAGAGACCATAAACATTCAGACTGTTTGTGTTGTACACCTGAAATTCACAACGTCCAACATTCACAGAATTTATAATTTTGTAATCTAACTTAACAAAACAACAACAACAAAAAAACAGGTGTGCATCAATCACCGTACACAGTTGGTCCCCTGCGTGACTAAAAGCATTCAGTAATGGTACCATGCACAAATTTGTAGCCTGGTTAAGACTCCCTGATTTATGTAGTGCTCTTTAAATAGGGTCCTGATTTGTGGGTGCATGTCCACTCCAATTATTTCGCACTGTTTCATTAAAGTATCCGGTAACCCGGCTTGAATGCAGGCCCATCAACTTGTCCCAACACACATCCAAATGAGAAAGACAACCCTTGATCTCTGATTCATGCGAAGTCATCTGATATGTTCTTGTTAGTAGGCTATGCTATTTTACTCCTTTTTTTTTGTTGAAAAAGATGAATTTGCCTTCTCTGACCACAAAATGTGTATGTTTTGCTTATTTGATAGGGGTAAACAGTAAAAAGTGTTCTTCTACATTGCCATGTTTTTCCATAAAAATGCCCATTTTCACCCTAAAATTTTCTAAATGTCAACCCAAATATTTGAAAATTGGACAATATATATATTTTATCTATATACCATATACCAAGGGATCACTTGATCCACATTTGAATCAACTTAACAAAAAAACAGCTGTGTTGCATAAGGCTGGGATGAAATATATCCTCTATCCCTCAGAGATGCCATGTTAGAACAAAGGAAACCTTAATCAGACTGAAAGCTTTCATAGAACTTATAATGTTGTCTTATATAACTGAAGGTACTGTTGATTGCAGTCCAGTGGTAATGTTCATGACTCTGGATCCAGAGTGATTGCAGTCCAGTGGTAATGTTCATGACTCTGGATCCAGAGTGATTGCAGTCCAGTGGTAATGTTCATGACTCTGGATCCAGAGTGATTGCAGTCCAGTGGTAATGTTCATGACTCTGGATCCAGAGGCTGTGGGTTCAAACCCCATTTATAGAGGACAAGAATCTGTTATAACCTTTCTATGGGCAAAGCACTGCATGGTCTAACCATTGGGTACAGTTGAAAAGAATCATAATAAATAATTAAAGAACTTGTTTTTCAATCAACAATAGATGAAATAAGTGTAAACATTTCAGAAGATTTTGGAAAGAACGTGTTGGACTTTTATCCAATCAATGAGACTGATTACCATAAACTCGCGTGTATTGTGCGCACTCATGTATAGTGTGCATCCCGACTTTGAGGTTCAAAACCTTGGTAAAAATCTATTTCCCTTCTATAATGCGCATCATTCTTCGTACATCGAGGGGGCCACCATTTAGTTGCGGGTGTTTTGCGGATATTCGATTGAACTACAGGTAACAAAAGTTCAACTGCTTCCGAAAGTCAATCATGCGATGATCATAATTCACACCACTAATATCCACATTCAGCTTGCATTGTTATGTAAACGTTCATTATGGCCAATAATTTGAGTACTTGTCTTCAAATGTTGACACCTTGTTGCTTATTTGTCACAAGTTCCTTTCCAAATGGAATTTGAAGTACACAATTATCTTTAACCAAACAGTTTTGTCCAAAATGGAACTAATTAGCTAGAATATCATCTGAATGTACTAAAAACAATCAACTGATTGTATAATCATAAATTATGACAGTCATGGTTTGTCTCAGTAATGACGATGAGACTATGGCATTTGGCTTCATGTCGTCAATGAATTATTATGTAAAGTACAGTACAGTACTGAACGAGTTCTGGGTGATTCACAGCGATATAAACATTTTGGAAAATTTAAATAAGAAAAACTGAATTCTAATGTATTGTGAACACCCCTTCTCGGAAATCAAATTGAAGTCATAGAAATGCGCACAATACACACGTGTTTATGGTACTGTATGAAAACACAAAATAAGTTGCTTGGCGATTTATTCATACAACACCAGGTGTGATGAAAGACTTTATATTAACTCCAAATGTTTACCTTTCGCACTTGAAAATAAAAATTCCTGAAAAGCTATTTTTAAAATCATAATTAGTTACAAAAACGTTGAAATATAGATTTTAAAAGTGTCTGTTACCCAAATATTTGTTTACGAGAAATGTTCAAGTATTAGGAGAAAACATAAAAACTTGACATCAATTTTAGAATAAGCATCCTCTAGGAGGTTTGGAGAGAAAAAGGAGGATCCTCTTTTGTGTTTGTAATGATTCGCAAATAGGTGGGACCAACAGATGTCAATGCGCAATTCCACGGATAATAAGCTAAGGATCATCTTCCCATAATCCCTGTGGCCACACCAATACCGGACAATAAGTATGTACTGCAAGCACACCACAGGAACAAACAGGAGTCATAAGTAGCAGCCGACAATTTAAGCAGCAGACGACACACAAATATTTGACACTTTTTGTTGAGATAATTGGCTGACAAACTAGTTCAACTTCACAATGTCAGCCCAGTGAAATTTGATAAGAAAATCTTTCTTGTGCAAACACTGGAAGTAAGTGGGTTTCAAAAACTCAATAATTGAAGAACCTAAGAGGTTAAAATGACAATCTGACAGAAAAAATATTCTGGTCGTTAGTACAGAAAACTTATACATAAAATTATAAGACTGAAAAAACAAAACAAAAAAAAACATGACATAGAAAAAAACACACTTGCAGTGATCAATCTTTCCTTGATAAAATGATTTAACTTAAGGTATTCCATCCATCATTAAATAACCATGGTCCTTCAAATGCTTAGAAATACTTCATGATCACAACTGTTTGATGGATGAGTTACCTTAATCGTACAGGCATCATTTCCTTTTTCCAGAACTTAGGAGGGAAATTCCAAATTATTGTACATATCTGTGACATTAAGACATTAATAATTACTTCAATGGGACATTTTGCTTATTTTGTGCACATTTTTACTATTACAGTAGAACCTCGCCAAACCGAACATCATTAAACCGAATTCCTCGCCATTTCGAAGTTTATTTTCGGTCCCGATTTCTTCCCTTCTTATTTTAACTAAAAATAAAATGTTTAATCTGAATTTCGCTATTTCGAAGTAAAATTCCGGGTCCCGAGGTCGCAATTAATGTACATTTTTCAATTTTTATTTCGAAGTCAAATTTCATAAATTTTCGTGAACTAATTATCGTTCTTATTATCATTCGAATCCGGGTCAGTAACCCAGTTTATTTTGCGGAGGCAATTGGAGTGATGGCTCAGGCAAGTTTTTCACACCTTTTTTCGAGATTGGGTTGGGCAACGTGTGTCCCACCGGAAATGTTGATTATTGCTAATCGATGTCTGACAGATTGCATAATATGCACGTGCCAGAAGATAAACCCAGGTGTCAGATCTTTAGTACATTCCATATCATAGCGTTCGTCAACGGCATGCGACGCTACCTGAAGCAGCGGATCGACAGTAAAAATATGTATCATTGTTTGACATGGTAGAATGATTATGTTCATCAGAAGCATCTAAGTAGATCATGATATATTTTCATTACTTTTCATAACTCGCAAACAGTATATACGTACACCTAATAGGTGGTTTTCATGGCATAACGATTTCCACAATATGCACCGGTAATGAAAACGCAGACATGCACGCTCACAAACTGAAATTTCCATCGGATTTTTAATCCGAATAATCGTTATTTCGAAGTTTTCAGCTTGGTCCCAAGGACTTCGATTTAACGAGGTTCTACTGTACTTCAAAACCAATTTTTGATTGTGAAATATTTGATACAATTATGAAAAGTTAGCTAGCATCAGGCCACCATTATAATTTACAATGAGCTATTTTGGTTCTAGTCAATATTCATTTAAAGGAATACAAATGTGTTGGTTTATTTTATTACATCTTTATTTTAGAGGTTATCTGACATCAAATGTGTCATCATTGAACCGTGCATATTTTGGAAAATAGTACACGCTACAATCCTGTGTTTTTATCATTTTTTGTTGATCATATTAGAATACTTTTTTTCTTATTACCATTGAGAAATCATCATAAAAAAGGTTTAGAAATAATCTCTCAATACTTGCAGCTTAATAATGTATCTATTCCTTTGATCATCTGTATATATACATGTATATATATATATTCACTGTGAAATTTCAAACTCTTAGCAGTATGTGTGATGTTTGTGGCATAGGCTTCATTCATAACACAAGTCAGTTCAAACAAAAACTTAAATAGAAACATGGTAGTATTACAAGAAAAGTAGAAACTCTCCTTTAATCAGTCATGTGACACTCTAACTATTACAAATTACTGTTAATGGTCTTCACAAAAAAATATGCAACCTTGACTCAAGACTTCTAGACTGCAGTGTCTGTCCTATTGCGGCCACTTCAGGCTTTATTGAAGGAAGTAACAAAAATTAACATTCATTGGATTAACCAGTTTATAATAATTTTTGTCTTTTTATAAACCATAGTGAATACTGAAGCAGAAGATATTGATGGAGCAGATGATGTTGATGATGATGATGATGATGGAGCAGAAATAATGAGGCAGATGATGATGATAATGTTGATGATGATGATGATAAGATGTGATGATAAGTGTTGTTGATGATGATGATGATGATGTTTATTATGATGATGATGATGATATGATGATGATGATAATGTTGTTGATGATGATGATGTTGATGTTTATGATGATGATGATGATGATGATGATGATATGATGATGTTGATGAAGTATGATAAAGATAATAATAAACCAGATGATGATTTAATTAAAACCTTATCAGTGCATGTCTTTTTCTCCACTGATAAACTCATGAAACCTCAACACCTCAAAAAGTCATAATTTTTCTACAAACGACAGTTTTACAATGATATCATAAATTATGAAGACAAGAGTGTGTATTGGAATCAGTTTATTATGATATCATAAAAGAGCAAAAACAAATTTGTGTCACAGCTGACTTTAAGAAGAGGTAGCTCAGAGATAGGGAGCTTACACCAAGAAGTTTGGATCTTGGTTTTTAAACAAACTGATATTTACACAACTGTCAAAATTGCAAATTGAATAAATCTTACAAAAAAAAAAAGTTTACAGAAAAAGGCTTTCAGAAAAATTTGGATTAGAAAAAAACAAGTTCAGCATAAAATCAGCATTTGATAGATCTTAAATAAATGCAACCAGTCTCGAATTCCATAGACAATACTATTAAGTGCTAAGTAATATTCAAATACTTAAATAAGTTTAGAAGTGCATTTTACCATTCCTATTTAACTTAACTTTCAAGTCCATGATTAATTGAAACAAATAAATACCTGAAAACTAGCAAATATTTGTTAAGAAATTAATTATTTGGGTATTTTTATTAGAGTTCAAAACAAATTTTATAAAATTACAGCTAAGAGCAGCTGGTAGAATTCAAGCAAGGTCATCACCATGACAACCAAAAGATTAAGAAATTGAATAACAATAATACTTATTTCTTACTTCATCTATTATTTTTTATGCGTTGATTAGGAAACAAGTAATATTAATCCACCTAGATGGTTCCTCAGTAATAATTTACTGAACATTAAATGGGTATATAAAACAATATTTTTCTTATTAAATGGGTATATAAAACAATATTTTTCTTTGCCATGCAGACTGTGTCAAATCTGTACTACAATATTGTATGAGCAAACAGAGGAGCCCTGACGAGACAGCTCCAAGAAGCTAGGGGCTGTTTGATCAGGGTTTACTCTGTTTGTCAATGTGTCAAAATGCGTGTAAAGATGCATTGCTTCAGTTTGCCACACAGATCGCTCCCTATTATCTAAGATCGGCTTATCTACAGCATTATCAATCGTTTCAGGAAGTATACAATCTCCAAATGTATATGCAGTTAACTTGCCACTGATGTTGCAGCTGCAACTATAAAATGGCGAACTTGTTCATTTTATGAGTTCTTATCTTTACTTCTGTGAAAGGGGTTACAACTAAGTTCCATTCGTGAAAATTCCCCTTTTGGACATTTCTTTCACCTTTATGTTATTATCGTAACGCTTTTCTGCAGTTACTTGATAAAGGTTCACTAAAATAAAAATTGATTTACTTAGAAATAAAATGAAGATAAAAAAACTTGCTTAAAAATTTATCATTTTTAAATGAACTGTCGCTAGAATAAAAAGTGTATATTTTTATTTTGAGGGAATTGTTTTTTGTTTTTTTAAAAACTAGCTCCACACATGACTCTTGACATATTATAAATCTCAAAGAGTTTGAAGAAAAGAACATCTTAAAATTTTGCTTGAATATTGACTGGAGCTGTAAAACCAATGTCACTGAACCACTTTATCATGCCGGTTTTACGTTATCTGGTAAGGTGTAATTTATACACAAGAACGAGACAGGACTTGAGAAATACAGCACGCAGGCTTACAACTAACTCCGCAAATGTAGGCAACCTCTTCACGTAATGGTATTACAATTAATAAGTTTGGATATGCTTCAAGTATTCCTGAAAATTGATCTCGTTTTTCAGCGAGTTTGTCACCGGATAAATCCCGAGGTTTGACAGCAGGACAACATTTTGTTATTACAGGCTGATCGTTTATCATCCTCGCAGCAAGACACTAACCATACTACAGTCACAAATAGATGCGTTGTGAAGAACAGGGCATTTTGGCAAAACGGCAGATAAACACTCAGGGACACGTTTTAATGATTTATTGGTGATTGAAGTAAGAGTACATACAGTTCATTGTCTCTCTTCACAACAATCTTAGCGCCATAAAGTACGCGATTAGGCCTCACAGTGATCAAGGAGTTCTATGGCCCTCAGATATTCATCCATGGTTCAAATTTAAATATCATACCCAAATCTTTATTGAACCTAATGGCCAAAATTTCAGAGTAGGCTTATGTGCATTTATATTTTCATGGTCATGGGGGTGCATCAAATATATGATGGGGAATTCAACTGGTATTATGGAATTTCACTGGTACTCAACTAAAATTCCACTGGTATTCACCTGGAATTTCACTGGTATACCAATGACAAATACCAGTGGAATTCAACTAGAATATTCCAGGTAAAGTTCCAGTGGTATTCCAAATGGTTACTTTTGCATTCTCAGAAGAAAAAAAAATTGTTTCTGAGGATTTAACTTCCTTTTTCAGTATTTTGCAATCTGTTGATCTTTTGAACCAATAATCCTGCATTTGATAAAACTTTCAATAAACAAGCCAAATGTTTACAGGTGTATTCAAACTGTCATACAGGCTATCCAACAGCAGTCCTGGGATAATTGGTAGTCAACGGTTGACCAGGTTTACACAAAAGAACACATTTTTGTTTGTGAGCAGTTGACCTAGTAATGAATGCTGAAGGAAAAGCTACTTTTTTCACTACTAAAAATGCTGGAAAGGTGCATATACCCAAATCTGGATAAATTGGCAGTAAGCAATGTCCATCGATATCGCTTAATGCTTTAAACTGTGCTTTAAGATACAACTGTAGATCCATCATATCAGACTATATCCACTTAAACACAACTAAGTATAGCACACTTGATTATAGCACACTCCATTATAATGCAAAATCCAGTATACCACAGACTAAATTAAAATAATAATAAGTAAGCAGTCCAATTTAATGTAATTTTTAAATTAAATTTTAGAAATGAACCCCAAATGTAGTGTTCTAATAGAACTGCACTCTAGCATTCACTGTGCTTAGGCTTGACAGCTGCTAATAAGTTTAACCTTTGTATGATGTTTGACCTTTATCTGCAATTTGACCTTATTTGCACTTTGGCCTTATCTGCTCAATACTGCCCCTATATGTATAAACTCTGCCCACTGATGAAATATTAGATATTTTCCATCAACAGTCAATTAATTAGTGTACTTGGTGTTGTACCACATTGTTCTACCACCAACCTTGACCTTTCATTGATGAATTCCCATGCAATGTAAAATATAAAACTTTTTCTACAGCCATGTTTTGCTTGGTTTTTGAAATGTTAAGCCATTTGCCGCTTGTGTCCAATTGAGACATGAAAAGTACTGTCCAAGAGTGTGATATTACTTTAGGTAAGTGATAGCATTTAACTTCATATAAACACATTTTGATGCTTTGGCAAACAGAGCAGACCCAGATCATATCCTGGAAGGAGGAGTCTGTACTGGAAGGAACTGTCAGATAAGGGTCTCCTCTGTTTACTCATACAATATTGTAGCTCAGATTCTACACAGTCTGATCAGGGTCTCCTCTGTTTACTCATACAATATTGTAGCTCAGATTCTACACAGTCTGCACGGGAGACTCTGGAAAATCCATTTTGTCATTTACCATTTAAAATTCAGTCAATTGATACATTTGTTAAGGAAAATTCATGAGGCAAAGGGTCAATTAGCTGATGCTCAAATACAGTACAAGTTCTTAATACAAATTTCCCAATCATCCAATTATTTTATACATCTGCCTTAAAGCTTCTCCATACATGTTACAGTTCATATTTCGGATGTAACTCTGCACATTTTTTATTTCGATCCTCCAATAATCCACATCATGGGCTACATTTGGCAAGTATGAATAAATGACAGTATTTGTTTATTGTTGATTGAGCTTTTCTAAACTGGCGCCAATAAATTCTGAATTGTATGGTGAATTTTATCACCTCTGCTGACTCGAAAGTTCAGGCCCTCAGTTTTCACCACTCTGAGAAGAGATTACAAAACGTTGAGTAAACAATGTGACAAACTGCTCTTTTCCTGCTCATAAATTAATTCTGAAATACTTCCGAGACTGCTTGCTTAACTAGTTAAGTCACAGACAACAACTGAAAATATCTTGCATAAAAATAGGAATAGGAAAATATTAAAAGTTTACCAGGCTTAGACACACATAAAGGAGGTGAAGGAGACTTAGAAAAGCATCAGTATTTAAATAACGACCCAAAAGGAAACCTTGAATGACCAGATGAGGGGTAGAATGTTTGCAATTCACCATCTACCATAAGTATTTAGCCATGGAGGCCCCTTTTACCTCATGAATTTTCATATAATAAAAATTAATTTGATGAACTTTAAAGGGTATACATGTTTTCTTTGCTGTGCAGACTGGGTAGAATATAGTTAACCCTTTCCCTCATATAGACTCATTTTGACGCCCTCAATAGGTATCACATAAAGCCTGATCTGCAGAAAACCACAATTAAATCTTACCAAATTTAATTACAAAATACTCTTTCCAGACCACTGAGGAGCAGTGAACAGCATAAAACCTGATCAGCCTGCGAGTTACTCGCAGGCTGATCTGGTTTTATGCTGTTCGCATAGGTCTTTTTATGGTGTCCTCTATGAGGGAAAGGGTTAAGCTACAATATTTTGTGAGCAAACAGAGAAGATCCCAGACTAGACTGATCCTGAAAATCTGGCTGATCATACAGGTCGGCTGTGTTTGCAAGTGTATTGAAATAAGCCAATATAATATAAATTGTTAAATTAATTAAATTAAAAACCCTTCACTTTATGAATATTCATAAAATTAATATTTCTGATCTTAATGTTAAGTGGTATATGGTACTATGGATTTTTCTTTGTTACAGAGACCAAATAGTATCTGATCTCTCTACCTCTGGCAGGTTGTAGGTTTGACCCCAGCCGTAGCATACCAAATGGTACATAAACAATGGTACTGGTATAGCTCCCTTGTTTTGGGCTCAGCATATAAGGGTAGTTCCCAGTGTCAGGATAATGTTACAATTGCTACATGTCTACAGTGTGTAGGGTGAAAGCTGTGCACTCTATCTAATTTAAGTAGACATAATCTCCAAATGACTAAAATACTCTCTGCTGGATGTTAAAATACTCTCTGCTGGATGTTAAACCCAAGAAAACAAAACAAACTTTGCCCCGACGTGTTCTTAACATACCTAAGAACGATCTCAGGCTCAAATTTGAGTATCATACTCAAATCCTAGTTGAAACAAATGGGCATAGTTTGAGTATATAAAGTATAAAAATTATACTTAAATACTATTTTTATTTTTGAGAACACCGGGCCATATGGGACCAGTATTTCAGCCTTAGTTTATGTCTGGAACACCAGTTTATATACCTGAAGTGTCTTGAAACGTGATATACTACAAACATCCAGGATAGCATCAGTGATTATTGACAAACTGTATTGTCCAAACACATGTAATCCAAAATACTGGGCATTTATTTCCTTACCTCCTATAGTGTCAAAACACAGCAAGTGTTACTTGTAACTGTCCATCTGTTTTCAACATTAACCTAGTACCTACTGCAAACAGGGTTCATCGTACTCACATAGAAACCATCATATCTATATAAAGAAAATCTTATAAGAGTCCACAAACAGATCAATAATTAGCAATGAAAGCTCTGCACCCATCTTGCTTCTTGAATTTCTACCTTTTGTTTCTTTAGCTACCTCCTGTCAGGTAGTGTCACCTGTCACATCTCTGTGTTTGACTTACAATTATCCCCTACTGTCGGTCATTTGTCTATCTACCATTTGTATAAATACATAATTAAACAGCCAATTAACTATGTACACAGTACAATATTTGTATACCTGTACACATAATCTACCTTTCATGCAATTTAGAAAAACCTCCTTATGTCTGTGAATTGTGGGTTATCCAATAAAAACATTGATGTCAGACAACTTAATTCACAGGCACTTTCATTTCAATAGATTCTTTTAGCAGCTTGTTCACAGATGATCGGTAGAAATTCAAAGAATAATTTCATACTCTCCCTTGTTAATGTTGGCAATAACAAATAAACTTTGCAAGTGTCATATTACACCAGAAACACTATCTTCGTAAATGCAACTTAGGTGAAATCAGTTAAATATAAAGTACAGTATCTCTTTCCGCAACATGGCGTTTTTACTAGTTCAGGGTAACGATTTCCTAAGTTCAGCACATGCGTGAAAAGGGAATGTGATCAGCCATTAGTGATGGTTAATGAAAATATAAAAATCTTAAAGAGGCTGTATACATGTAATTCTGAATATATTTTAAATACCGTCTGTGACGGTATTGCCTGTGATGGGGGGAACCAACGTTTCCTTTTAACAATCATAGATGACTGCACTGGGTGACCATGCATCTGTAAGTTCTGTAAGGTAATTTCTGTTATTCACTATAACTATAAATAAACTTGTATATGAATATTCATGAGGTAAATGGTTTAAGAGCTGTTTAATTAACTATATCTAAGCTCATCAAAGAGTAATCAAGGAATGCCGGGCACTATACTCTTCACGGCCTAATTAACTGTTTAAATACAGTATCTATAGTACTCCAGGCTACACATGTTGGAACTAATCTAGCTCTACGCTATAACTGATCCTCTCCTACACCATCTGTTTCAGAGGCTTCCGAGTGGCTGTTTTTTATACCCAGGGGGCAGAGGTTTATATCTTCTGATGCTGAATAAATGCAGTTGTAGATCGTTGTAAATAACCATCTCACTGTGAACAGGTTTACTGGAGAGCTGATGGTTATAAGCCAGGGGGCAGGTTAGCTCCCTTTATACACCTAATGACCCCTGAAATTGGATCCCCTTCATTATGATCTGTTCATACTATGATATCAAAAGAACCACAAAACCAAAACCCTGCAAACCCAATAGATTATGTGTGTGTTTTCCCCCAAAGGCTAAGAAAAATACTGGTTAACAGGATGCCTGGCTTTGCACGATTAAACACTGTCATCAAGATGATGCCCTCTTTAACTGATTAGATATTACATACAGCTTCTTTTTTTTTTTTATTAAAAATATAAAAGAATGATTCAATGTGGAATAAAGTACCACTCAAATTTAAACAGGTTACTGGATTGAGGCTATCATGCTGCAATACTGCTGTAGACAAGATGCAAGTTATGTAACCTGAGATATTTGGAACCACCAAGCCAGCATAACCATTACATGAGAGCCTGGAACCACATCAACTGAACCTCCTACCACATGAGAGCCTGGAACCACATCAACTTTACCTCCTACTACTTGAGAGCCTGGAACCACATAATCTAAATCAGCCTGAACCACATCAACTTAACCTCCTACCCCTTGAGAGCCTGGAACCACTTAACCGGACCACATAATCTTAAAACTTAACCCCACTGAGGAAACTAATGAATCAATCTTAGCAATGAAAACAAAACAACCTGTGAGTCACTGAAATCATAGTCTAAAAGCTTTGGGACTGAGAGTCAAACCCCAAACCTGCTGGTCAAAGTGCCGCTCTTTAATTCAGAAACCGAACACAACCGATATGAAATAATAGCTGCCACAACAAAACACTAGCATATTGCAGACGCACATTAATCTTCCCCTTATAAACCTGTCTCATTAAAATATCGCAATTAATGAAACTTCATAGCACAAAGTCATAAAATATTTAATTCTATCAAGATAGGGCACAAGAGTGAAATTTCATTCACATATCAGCGTTAACGTCAACCATACCAGAAGTGCATGCTTCTGATTGTAAAGTTATCGTGTAATCAAACACGTCATATGGGACGAAGAGTCCCACTATCATTAATTGAATATAAACTATTCTCTCTGCTGCTATTTTAATAGGGATTAAGGATTTCAAGAGCCGATTTAAAGTGTTCCCCTGGCAGTGATAGATGGCAGTCCAGTCCATATAAGTTTTGTGTCAAAGACATGTAACTTGAGATAGAGGGAACTGGATATACCATCATGACGCTATAGTTCAGTTATTGTGTACAGCACGTCAGCATGTTATGTAATGCCCACTTAAAGCTACTCCTTTTGTTAAATGAAAATTTCAATATCCACCAAAATGAAATTAACATATCTGGTCTGAAATATAGATATATATTTATTTACATGAATATGATTAGTGTAAACCAGGGATTCCAGGGAGTAAAAAAAGTAGCTTTGTTTTCAGCCATAGTGAGAAAGAATTTCTTTTTTCTTGGGATATTTTTTAACATGAAGGCATCACAAGCATGAGAATGTTGAAAAGAGTGACTTCATACTCCTTGATAATTATCATTCTTATTTCCTGTTGCTTGCATAAAATCTCCTGGAATTGTCAGTACTGAAAAAGGTATATATGGTAAACCTAATATGAAGACCACCTCTCTATTGAGACCAATGCAGAAAAAGTCACACAAAGACCACTTTAGAATTAAGACCAACTCAAGTTTAAGACCAACCGAGTAAAACCTCATATAAAGATTAAGGACTACAAAGTTAAGATCACTTCAGTATTAAAACAACCCCACTATTAAGACCAACAGAGTAAAACCTCAAATTAAAACCACCTAATAAGACCACCTCACTAATAAGACCAACCAAGTAAAACCTCAATTGTGTTAAGGATTGCGACCACTTAAAAAAATGGCCAATTGTGTGAATGATGCCCAGAGCTGCAAAAAATAAATCTAGAATACAAATAAAAAAAATTGTTGATGCTTTTTTTTTTTTTTCAATATTGTTGAAAACTAGACCTGCCTCCAACAATGCTATGTAAAATCATATACATGCTCTAAGCATTGATATTAGAAATATTTTGATATGTACATTTATAAAGCTAACTTGCTTAATGTTCACATGGGCTGTTGCTGATCTGAATGCTTTGATAAAATTCTACTTAACCCAGTGGTGGGCCAATTGATAGGCACCCAGTTATTTTGTACTCCAATACTGGAGAGCTAAGGCTTTTCTGTACTTCTGCAACTGAAGAACAGGATTTCCAATCCCACAATTCCTTGAATTCTGCAGGTGAGGTGTGAAGAAAACATGGTTTATTTTTCAATAGACTGTTATACTGGGAATGTTTTATAACAAACTTTGGCACCAACGATTTGAAAGTTTTCTCTTATCTGATATACAAAAACGTTATGCAAAATCTTAAAATCTCTGATTTGCCTAACGATTAAGTGTTTACAGATAATCCTGGATGTAGAAACGCGAGCAAAACTCATTGCAATCTGTGGAATACACTTTTTAGTCTGATTTTTTTCTTAAATTGATGAAAAAAACCATTCCTTGAAACTATATCCTTCATAAAAAGAATATCAAACATAAATTCCATACAAAACTTCAAGGGAAAAAAAACAAACTGCTAAAAAAAAAATGGTAACCATTTGTCTTACGGGCATCCATACTTTCCACACTGCATGTTCATATGTTAATCCTATGACTCCAGTCAAAGGTCAAGGACAAATTTACATCAACCCTTTTTTCCACCCCATAAAACTCCACATAGGCAAGCAGAGGTTTGTAGATTTACCTACAGCTCTCCCAGGTTTTAAAAACTCTTGAGTTAAGCGCACATATCTGAAACATGAAACTCGGGATAAAATAAAGGCTGTTTTTGATCAGTAGATCTGCATACATCTGTTTGATGAAGGTAGCTTCTGCAGGTGAGATGAGGGCGATAATGCACCCTTTATGGGCAATTAATTAGACACTTCCCTATTTCCTCCTATAGATCACGGTTCTGTTGCCTAACATCTGTATTTATTGGAAACCATGTTGCTTGCAGACGGAATGACAAAATCATTCCCTCCTGAGAAATGAACATGCTGGCAGATTAAACGAATTTTAATAATGTACAAGATGCAACAATTAAGTATTTGGGGTTGTAAATGTTGCAGACGGCATTTCAGTTGCTTGCAGGAAACTTTGCCAATCAGGTGTCAAATACTCCTATACCACTACAAGTACATGGGCAGCATGATAATTTACCCAGTCAGCAGGAATTTATAATAGCGCACAAATTAAATTGTCCATTTTAACCCTCATATTGTCTAAATGGCAACAAAATATTTCAAAACTAATGTCTCTTCATTAATCCATATGATATCATCATGATGTATTTATAATTTAATTGACCCCAATTTGAAAAAAACAACAACAACAACAACAACAGAAAACTGACGACTAATTGAGTTTACCGTCATTTTGACAGTATTTCTGTCATATAATGATGTCCAGCAAATTACAGGTGGAGGGAGACCCCGAATGCATGGAGGCATCCACGGTAGAACCACCAACCTACCACAAGTCAGCTGGAAGGCTTCCTCACATGAAAATCCAAATGAACCTGTCGGATTCAAACCCACGTGGTGAGGGGCTGAGTGAGTGTTAAAGTCAGTGAATTTACCCTCTCGGCCACAGAGGTCCCCCAAGAAAACTGCATAGCGGCTTAATACCCATGATGATACAGTACCCAGAGCCCTCAGTCATATCGTTATACCAGCATAACGCTGGCTATGATGGTATTGGCCCAATAATCGTAACATTTTACTAAAGGCATTAAGGAAGTACCAATACCACTTCAACTTACTGATACCAAGCGATTTTGGATTAACTATGTACCCCCACCCACCTTCGAATGCATGGATACAATGACATTCTATAAAACAAGAGGGCCATGATGGCCCTGGATCGCTCACCTGAGTACCATTGCTACAACTGATTACAAGGTTTTTAAACAGACAAGAATTCTGATATAACTCAATCTTAAACATTTTAGCCCTGACAATACTACACACCAAATATATAAGCACTGGGCCTTATGGTTTCAGAGGAGAAGACTTGAAAATCTTGATAATGAACCATTAGATGATGCTACATACCAAATATCTAAGCTCTAGGCCTAATGGATTCATAGAAGAAGATTTTTAAAGATTTTCCTATATAACTCTATGTTAAACAAGTGACCCCTGGTGCGGGGGCATTTATCACCATAGGGTCATGATTTGTACAATCTTGGTAATGGCCCATAAGATGATGCTACATACCAAATATCTAAGCTCTAGGCCTTGCAGTTTTGCAGAAGAAGATTTTCAAAGTTTGCATTTTTAAAATCTATTTTTAGCTCCTGTGACCTACTTTTTTAACCAATCTGAATAATTTGTACAACTTTGATAGAGGGCATCATAAGGATGATTCCTGTGAAGTTTGGTCAAAATCCCTTCAGCGGTTCATGAGGAGATGTTGTTTAAAGCAAATTGTTGACGACGGACGGACGCACGCACGCACGCACGCACGCACGCACGGACGACGGACGACGGACGACGGACAAAAGGCGATCACAATAGCTCACCATGAGCACGTTGTGCTCAGGTGAGCTAACAATAGGCCACTGAGAACTTACAGGATTTTTTTCCTTACGTTATGTTTTTTCTTTTGTCATTTTAATCAATTCATTACATATTGTATAACATACAGATTGGTCAAAAAGTCCTGCAAAGGCAATGAAATGAATTTAATTCAAATCATATCTTGTTATCAAATTAACCTTTTGTTAAACCAGCGGTGCAGTACTCAACTTTGTTCAAACCCTTTAACAAAGTGGTGTCCAAATTGGTCCAAACCCATTTACTACTGAAACCCCAAGAGGTCATCCGCCTGCCATACAACATCTCTCCCTGCCCACTGTCACCCGTGACATCACTGCTGACCTGCCACAACCTACCTGTTACCTGTCCGGACAGCTTAATCTCTCCTGCGGACAGGTAAATATGTGGCATGTTTACTTAAGATACCATGTACTACAAGCCAAACTTCTACACACAAACTGTTGACTGACGTACACACAAGGCAAACTTATGATCTACATCTCCCTTACTTCTGTCAAACAAAATGACCGCATTAAACTATGATAAAACTATATATTCCTGTAGCTAAAAGTATGGCACACTTGCCGCCATGATTCAGTGGAACAGTACGAGACTAATTCAAGATCTGAAAGTTAATATAAGTCCACTGACATTGACTGCAAGTGTTATCAATATTCATTTAAAGGCCTTATAAGTCTATACCATATTTATAGCACCATATAACTGTGTACAAAAGCTTCCCCAATCTAAAATAAAGCCCAATCCCCCCACCACCCGCCCACACTTCCAATTCTGTAGAGAAAATCAGGCAACCATGCCAAGTACTATATGTTTTCATAAATGCACCCAATCCTAGGTGCAAAAGAAATTCCTTAATCTAATCCTCGACAAATTGGACAATAAAATTTGTTGAAGAATTAACAATTTTGTAAAAGCCAATAAGGGGTTAAGCTAAGGGAAAGTTTTTTGACTCTACCATTTGTTGTTTAAATGGGTGCTTTCTGAAAATAGATTGAACTTACTAAATAGTGTAACAGTATTATAAGGGTTAAATGTATCATGCATTTAATATATATAGGTACATGAATCTGAGAAAGACGTCTCTTTTGAAAATTCAGGTGTTCCATCCACCATTAAATTGTGATCATGGTCCACAGGTTTTTCCTTAAGAATCAGAGTAGAAGGAGGCAGGGGGGTTCTGGGGGTCCTACGTTTTCTTGTGATTTTCATTTTCTTTGAATTATTCCCTTTTTTTTTTACAATTTGACAAATTTGAGTCGACCAGGAAAGGTGAGGTGGTGAAATCTGCCGCCAGCCACCTCTTAAAGGAAACCCTGGGTCTATCAAGTAATTGTGGGAATTTTATAGCAAATGCAAGCCTTTATAAACTAATTCAATGACAGACGGATTACCTTAATTTTAGAAGCATTCACAAGGTCAAGGCTGATGATACTTTCAGTGTGTAAGCTTTTACCTCAGCATGGCTAAAATAATTGCAGGCAGGAATGATTAAATCCATAACTTAAAATCTTTTAAATCTTTTGTCAACAAGTCCTAAAATGGCCTTAATCACGAGACATGGTCCAAATTAGCAGTTGATCAATATGGACTCCGTCTGGTGACAGAAAGGAAGTCCACAACTCTCAAAATATAACTCCCTCCTTTGCAAGTTGACAAACATTATTATGCCAGTTTATTAAACAGTCTGATAAACACGACAGTTCAAATTGATCCAGCATGGTTTTGTATGACATGTTTTGACACACTGTTTATAGTTCTTATCTTTTTTTCCATTTATATTAGTGCTACATTCCAGGGTTGGCATTGCACATTAGAGAAGGCCTTATTGATCTTTCCCATTGTTTCCCAAAAATATAATTCATGATTTCATCCCATACAGACCAGGCGTTCGTGACAAAATTTCACCTTGTAGTCAACTACAGTATATAAGCATTGGTCTGATATCTGTTTATTTGTTTGTTGGCCTTATTGTCCCACTGACAGTATTTCAGTCATTTGGAGACGATGTCTACTTGAGACAGATAAAGCACTGCCACACTGCAGTATCACACCCTAGACAGGTGGAATGATAACACACCCAGTCACATTATCCTGACACTGGGCAAACCAGTCCAGCAACTTCCCTTATATACTGAGCACCAAGCAAGGGAGTTATACCAGCACCATTTTTAACGACTTTGGTGTGTTGTGGTTGGGGATTGAACCCAAGACCTCCTCCTCCTCCTGATCCAGATGCTCTAACCACTTCGCCACTGTCAACTCTGTGTATGTGGACACCTGTATTAAGCAGCCCACCTGGATATAGAACCAGTTTCCGAATTTCAGAAAAGTGCAGAGGAACAGAAAAGCATTTATGGTCATGTGAGTAATTCGCCTAACTTCCAAAAATATTCAGCAGGGAATGAAAAAAGAAGTTAAAAAAATAAAAAGAAGCTCTGACTCACAAACTACACCCATTATAAAATTTGCCGTCTCTGGAGTCAGAGAAACAAACTTGCGTAATTACAAAATATGGGAAAGAAAATGATGGCAGACAGATATATATGGTTGTCTTATATGAGTAATTTAGGAGGTATATGTAAACTACTCACAATTCCATTTATGTACTATGTCTCTCGCAATATAGACACAGAGCTATCAAAATTGATATTCAATAAAGTAGACCTGTTCCTCCAGGCAATCCGACACAACAATGTTCCACTAATGGACAAGATACATGTGAAAAAACAACCAGGCAATTTTCATGGTTAGACGTGGCAATTTTCATGGTTAGACGTTTTCAAACAATATTGGAATGCCAAGTCCTAATATAATGTGAGAAAATCAACATTTTGGAAAAATTTAAATATTAATCAACGTTTTGGCTTATGCTTTCATCAGGATAACAGTAACTTTTAAACAAAACGGAAACGTCACCTCTTAAAAGTGGGAAAATTCAGACATTACATGTACTATTTATAGGTCAAAAAATGAAAAAAGAACTCTTTCCGATATAAAATACAATCATTTTTCATAGTTATTAAATGCATGAATATTTTTTTAAGTCCTAATATACACAAGTCAAAACCTGCATTAGCCACACAATGATAACACAAACAAAACCTTAAACCATAGTTCTGACTAGGATTCTGGAATCTGGAGTCCATGTCAAAGATTTCACGTAAAGCTGCCATCTTCCCTGGATCCATATATAATCTTAACTTTAAAAACGGCTTATGTTTACATGTAAAACCTCAATATTTTACGTCATTTTTCTCCAAGATTGACCCCTCCTTTAAACTTTTTCTTTCGCAAAAACTATAAAAGCTATAAAAAGACATAATTTAACACATGACAAATCTAATGCTGAAATATGACTCATTACATTTCTAAAAATCTAACTCACAAAAAAAAAAAAATTGACATTTTCCCAAGGTGTCATTGAGAATATTGGTAAGGCTCAAGAATTTTAACCAGAGTCTTTTTCCCCAAGAATCTATAATTTTTATTAATTGAGAACCTTAATGTAAGGATGAATAGAAAATATATTCATTCTTTTTTCTTTAAACATACTAGTTCTATTCTATTATGTATCGTTCATTGGAAGCCAAAAGGACTAATCAGCCTTCTTTTCATTTATGCTGATGAGCCCTTCTGACTTTCAATGGATGATATATTGGGGACATGATATGTCATATTTTAGATCTTATTTTCCATATTAGGGAAAAATATCTCAAAGAGAATACATGTATGTATATTGTTAACTAAAAGACTATGAATGAAGTGCAATTTCTGGCAATCGCTACATTCGAATGAAAGCCATGCCCCTGTGGTGGGCCTTAGACCTTGGGGGTCAAGGTCATTTGAAGGTCAAGGTCACCTGGTGGGTAGAGGTCATCAAGGTGCATGCACCTGTGAAGTTTAGGGGCTATAGGTGGAAGGACCTCTGAGTTATGGTCAAGGTTAAAGTTTTGTGACAAACAGACAAATAAACAGAGAACGACCAAAAACAGTATCCCCCCCCCCCCCCAATCTATCGATGCGGGAGCATAAAAGAAGAAAAAAAAAATCTGAATCTAAAGCCAATATTTTTTTATACTAAAACAGCCTTGACGACTTCAACTTTTTTATGCTTTTGCTTAGGATAGGATAGTATTTACAAAAGCTAAATATATTTGATTAGACCATATGCTTGATGCTGACACGTCCCACAAGTTATAGTGATGAGCATACCATATACCTCCATTTAAACCCTCCGGCTGTCTTGTTTTACCACTCACTTAACTATGGGATGTGAACAAACCTCCGGCTAAACACCCCACCAGCCCACTAGTACAAAAGTGTTAAATCTCCAGCAAATTTTAAGTACATAATTATTGTGTTTTGCACTTTTGCTTTATTCAAGGATTAAAAATTTAGTCTATTTGTGTCATAACAAGAATTGGATGCATTTATGTAAACATGGTAACTGCCCTGTGTTAGCAATCGCTAATGTGAGTGTTTGCTCCAGTTATATCATATAGTATAAAAAATACAAGCAGGGAACCAACTTGCAATGGTTTGCAGTGTTTTACTGTAATCAGTTTCAGATCTGCAATATCTCTCAACACATGACAGTATAGATGTGCATATATATTTTACATGTGAATGCTTTGCTTTTTATACCCCGTCTTTCAAGACAAAAATCGAATGCATCAAAGGATGGCAAAGAATTAAACTGACAATGGCTGCCAAAAGTCCAGATTAAAAAAAATGTTTGAACAATTCCGTCACTGAGCCTTCATGCAGACTGGGTGTACATCCTCACTTTGGGGAGGCGTCATATCACAAACATCGTCTTATCCTATGGTGCACAAATTCAACATTCTTTTAACTTGATGGTTTTAAAAAACAATTTCAGAAAGGAGCATGGGATTTAAGTTTGAGTTGTGCCTAATTCTCCTTAGGTTTTAATGGATTACTCCAAAGGCCGCGACAAAGAGCGTATGTTCTGAAATGTCGAGGACATATTTCCGCAGCCTTCGTCAGATTAAGGTGCCAATCAGTGAGTGTGCACAGAGATAAAGTTGTCATTTTGTGAATCTGGCGACACAGCTATCGGCCATGTCACATGGAGGGGACCCCATGGTTCCTGACATAATGTTGGTTTTACTGGATTTATGAATCATCAATAATGAATACAGTGATTGAGATAAGACATGACAGGATGACATGGACACTGCTCTACCCTTCTTTGTTCTCTTGGTCGTTTTTCTTCATCTGCAGTAATGAGCAGACTTCTAAAATCTTCTATATGATCAAAGAATGGCTGCAATGTGAGAGAGAGAGAGAGAGAGAGAGAGACAAAAGAAGAAGTGAGAGAAAGAAGCAATGGAGACCTGAGTAGCAGAGAAAAAGGAAAGTAGAGAAAGAGAAGAAGAGAAAAAGAGACTTGAGAAGGAAAAGGAGCGAGAACAGATCTGAAGAAAAAAAAAAAAGAAAACCAGAGAGGAGAGATACAGAGAAAGAAAATGACAAACTGTGGTTTAAATAATTTAAAAATAATTATAAAAAAAAAAAATTAAAAAAATTTTTTTATGCTGATGATTTTTGGCGTTAAATTGAAGAGATGAATAGAAAAGCTGATTCTCTTTCAGTTACAGTCATTTGCAGGTTGCTTAGGCTTGGTATTGTTTTAGGGTTTTTTACCTTTGGCTGCCAGAATCAGGGTCCAAACTCAGTCTATTCATTGCCTGAATGATAATATGAGATACAATACCAAACTTCTCGCATTCTGCAGCAGTCATTGACTGAAATATCCACCAATGCAAAGCAAATACTCTTCGGTGCAGAGGCTTGAAAGTCATCTAAATAATAAAATACAATGCTTTGATCTGCTGTATTAACAACCTCTTTTGATTAGTTAAAAATATGTGACAGGACCAATGGGAAATGACGTGATTTGACATAAAACTAAAGGACAAAATACAATCGTAACATCGGCCACTGCCTAAAGATGATATCATGGGAGCATGGATATTCTACAATGTTTCAAAACCTGCCAGTCTGATGGAATACTATTTGACCCATTTCCTTCTTAAATTATTCAACCAAGTATTGCTTGATTTTCTTCTGTCCAAATGAATTTTAGTCAGTTTGACAGTCATGACCGACAGACTGACAACTTTCAAGATGAAGGCATTAGTGCTGTCATACATAGTTTATCAAAAATGTGTAATCATACACACAATCTATTTTATTTTAATCCGATTCATTCCAGTGCATGATATATGATAGTTACCCATTTATCATAGCATATATGAAAGCGCTTAATGACAATGATCCAATTAATCTCTAAGCTGATAGGATCTCCCTCTTGTATCTCAATACCAGCCATTGAAGGCTTTATGTTGGCCCAGATAAACTGACACCTCACCATATACACTAGGGCTTTAAATTCCAGCTTTCTTTTTTCTTAACCTACCCTAATGAACCTATCAATATTTTGCCCAAGGGTGGAGTGAGCATACATGGGACTTTTGACAGAATATTGTTCCTGAAAGGCAGGAATTTGTTTGTTGGGTTTATCCCACCAAGAGTATTTCAGTCAAATGGAGACTCTGTCTACTCAAGACAGATATAGTGCTCCCACACTGCAGAATCACGTCATATTATCCTTACACCAGGCCAGCCAACCAGTTCTGGAGAGCTCTATCCTGAGTGCCAAGCAAGGGAGCTTTGCCAATTACCATTTTTTAGGACTTTGGTATGTCAAACCCATGTCCTCCTGCTCCCAAGGCAGACACTGTAACCATTGGCCACTGGGGATGGTCAATTTGACAGTCAGAATAATCCGGAGTAAAGATAATAAAATGATAGAATACTGTGTTCTACCAGTGAGATAATATCTGCTGGAACTACTTTTTTACTCATATAGGGAGTTAATTGAAGACCAATAAATAGTATATGTTGCAATACCAGTATTTATTAATTGCCTCACCCCTTTGTTCCCTTATACATCCAAATGGATTCATTAGGGTGTAAACAGGATGAATTCACAATATGGTTCCATTCTCTCTTCATCAGTACGACAAAATAAAAGACTTTTTTTCTTGAGTGGATATAGAATACATCTAATCGAGAAGTGATACAATTTCAACATACGGGCTTGTAAAATCACTCCTTCTTGAATGAGATATATTCCATTTCCACTCTAAATATTAATAAACAAATATTATCTATTTACATACTCAACACAAGTAATGTCGAAAGAAAAATGGATTTATCTTATTTATCTTGATGAAATACTGACACTTTTCTCCTGACGCTGAAGTTCTGGTTCATCAAAGATGAGCAAGCTGTCATCTAGTCCAACCTTCAAGTGAACCTCTGTATAGTCTTCGATACATTCAATCTATCAGTATGTAGACTCTGCAAGTTTGACATGCCCTCTCATCCATCATGGCTTGATCTCAGTCTCATTCTGTTGGGATCAACAGAAGCCGGGAGCCGGCAGATCAGTGCCACGCGCCCCTGTGACCCTCAAAACCCCTCTGTGTTGGACCTATCATTACAAGCCATTATGCAAATAGCGAATCAATGACCCCTCCAGTCAACCTTCCATCAAACAAGGAATACCAGAGAGCAGAGCAAACCCAGCTCAGCACTAAACAAATTAAAATAATTGAATGCAAAAATAAACTCTCAACCAAGATAAGAGATTTCAAGCTGACAGAACAGTGAAATCAATTTTACTAACTCTTGTTTCATTTGCTTAATTTTTATCCAACCACTTTTATTTCAGCTCTAAATCAATAAATCTTTATTAAGACTCATAACTTGTCACTGTGGTGCATCTGATTTTAATTATCCTTAATCTCTGTAATTTGAATATGTAAATTCTGTCGTCATTGTATGTTCGCAGGACTTGGCAGAGTTTCGGATCAATAACTTCCAATATGTCACAGTGTTTGTTTGAGCTGACAATCTAAAAACCGTGCAAAGATTTTCAATAAATTTGTTAAATCTTAGGGACATAGACAGATATTCCCATTTAGCAAGGATCAACTTATGAATACCAACCCCCTACAAGAGCCTGCTTCACACAGACAATAAGTGGAGAAACCCTATCATGAAAAATAATAATGTAAACACAAACTCTGAAAAAAGAAAGCCAGCCACTGGGGAATACAATACATAGCTCTATTTTCGCGATATTTCTTATTTAGTGTATAAAATAATAGGAATTCAATGCAGGTATAACTGACCTAAATTTTGACATTGATCGAAATCAAAACTTTTGTCCAACAGCAAAAAAGTTTTCCATTCTAAAAAGTTTGTGAAAACTCGTAACTGATTTGATATGGCAATATTACAACATCAATGACTACTGATAATCCAAGTCAAAGTTATTTTTTCTTTAAGGCGTATGTGCACAATGCAGTTATTTTCCTATATAGACAAAGAAGGAAAAATAAAACTAGCCTTGAGAAATTTCTAAAACTTTGCAAGATTATAGAGAATAACATCAGAAACTAATTTAAGGGGGAAAAATGGGGTCACTGCTCTTCTTTTTGTGTTATCTGCCCCTGAAAGTAAGTTTTTGCTCTTTTATATCATATTCAAGGGCAGATAACTAAAAATCAAGCCCATCAATACCATATTTTATTTCACATTATAATATTGTTTGTTGTTTCATTTCCAGTCATAATACAAAGTTTAAAACAATTCTGTTCAATTGATTTTTCACTTTTGCTCACTACGTTTTTTCTTGAAAAAAAAAAAAAAAAAAAAGAGAGAGAAAATTTCTATATATTCATGTATGTGACTATAGCAAAAAGTCTTTTGTATAGAATTTCCAAAACTTTTACACAGTGACAGACAATACGGTACCTAACATCAGTTGAAATTTAATGAAGTGTTGCTAGCCCATAATATTGCGTTATCTGCCCTTGAAAATAACTGTACAGAGCAAAAAACTCACTTTCAGGGACAGTGCTTAAACAGCTTTTGTGATTTACTTTTATATTACATTTTTTTAATCTAATTTAGGGAGAAAATACATAGTTTTAAGAATTTTTTCCCTCCAAATTGGGAAATAAACACAGACTTCTGATGATTATGGTAAGATGCAGCCTAATTTATGCCTCAGTTAAGAAGCCTTGTCAAGCTATTATAAACTTTGTTTACAAGATCAAATTTGATCAATCTAGATCAAGGAAACCCTAATGTCACTTAATGACTAAACTAAACTGAAATGTGTTGGAATGCAGGAAATGACTATTATATTAATCATTTCTACTGTGATACATAATACATATATAAGGCTTCCAGACTTGATGTATTTACTGTAATTTACGATCCTGAGTATTCAAATTATACACATTATCCTGATTATTATGCTTTATACACCTATAAATTTATAATAAATCACCTTGAATTTCCACTGGGTGGATGTACACCCTATCCATAATTCCCTGCAACTGAAAAACTGCTGTAAATACTGCAGGAACAATGAGTAAAAACTTCAGTTTTGCACTCGGCCATAAAACCTGTAACCCCATTAAAATAAATGTGCTAACCCAAACTATTCCGTCAATGGGCAAACAAAAACCGAGCTTTAATCTCATAATTTTGCCTTTTAGGAAATCATAATTTATTGCTCAAAACTGTACACACTATAAGGTTACACATTTCAATTACAAATGAAGAAGGGTGGCTGTCTTCATAATCTACAAAAATAAAACCTTAACAATCATATGCCTAATGATCATTCTAAAATTGAGGAGCAGCTTAAAGATGAAGCTAATGATGACTTGAAGAAATAGGGAATAAAACTAGCAGTCAAATTTCAATTATTTGGATTCAAAAGATGATAGGAGAATCACAATGATGCACATTACGTAGAATTAAAGAGAGTAACATGACAGTCTGATTTCAGATGACATGAATAATGAGAAATAAAAGCAATGAGTATACACTGTGACTGAGGATAAAGTTTCCTTCAGATCTATATGTAGTATGAATATTATAATTAATGATACTAACAGTATACAAAATTCTGAAATATAATTTGAAGCATCATCCTGATATACTTTCCTGAGGTACCCACAAAATGCTTGCTCAAAGAGTTGTTTAAAATATTCATGCTGACCATAGAATGCATAATTATTTCTACTGTCTCCAGTTGCAGAATGGGAGGTCATAGGTTTGATCTCCAACTGCAACACAACAAAGTCGTTAAAAATGGTACTGGTAGCACAAGCTTCTAATGCTTGGAGCTGACAGCATATATACAACAGTGCAGACCATGATTAGAATGTTTGGCTGTGATGGCTGATCTTGGTCTGCACTGGTTGCAAAAGCAGAGGCAGTCACAGATGCCCACAGCATTGTAAGGGTTAAACTTTAAAATCTCTCTAACATCAGATGTACTGGTATAAAATTTCAAACACTTGGAAATGTCTGTCTACATGAAACAGATATAGCGCTGTATCACTCACTACCAAAAACCCAGTCATATTTCTCGAACAATGATTCACCTAGTCCTAGAACTAAACTAATGTGCTGAGTGCCAAGCACATGGGAGATATATATACCAGTACTGTTTTCAGTGACTCTGGTCTGTCAAGGCCAGGGATCAAACCCACAACCTCATGGTTACAGGGAGGCAGTCCCTCTATCCACTGTCCCACCTGCGAATAAAATTTAAATCCATGCGCCCCCGGTAACAAAACTCCTATGTCCTTGAACAGAAAGAGAGTAATTCACACATCTGATTTATAACTTGAGTTTATTTGTTTAGTACGAACAACCCATAAATTTATACATGAATGGCCAGCCTGTAAAATCCACAAAAAGAATGCAAATTTTTAAAGTATAATAACAAAATGTCACCCCTTTTAGGTTTCTTTCTTTTATATATATATCTAGAGAAGATTTATTTTAATTTCATCAAATTTTGAGTTATACAAAATATTTATAAATTGTACAATCTGCAATTTGAAAGAATTTATATGAATATTTATAATCATCTTTTAACAATATATAAGAAAATAAACAATACGATATCTAACCATGTGACCAATACTTTAAATCCGTCTGTCAAAAGCCAGACAGGTTCATCAACATATGCAGCATGAGATAATTATTTAAAAAGAAGGCTATTTAGTCCTTCACACTTTCAACAGATTATAACTTAATATAGCATAAATTATATTTCTTGTTATTCTATGTATATACTGCTATTAAAAAATGCTATCACAGATATCAATGGTGGATACCTAATCACTTGTTAATTAACCCTTTCCCTCATAGAGGACACCGTGAAAAGACCTATGCGAACAGCATAAAACCAGATCAGCCTGCGAGTAACTCGCAGGCTGATCAGGTTTTATGCTGTTCGCTTCTCCTCAGTGGTCTGGAAATGAGGATTTTGTAATTAAATTTGGTAAGGTTTAACTGTGGTTTTCTGCAGATCAGGCTTTATGTGGTACCTACTGAGTGCGTCAAAATGAGTCTATATGAGGGAAAGGGTTAACCGTGATTCAAAGCAGAAACTCTCCTATTAATCCTAGGATCAATGTCTGAATAAATTGAGCTCATCGTACTTTCAATAAATAAAATAAAAATGCTATCGGATATGTCAGTAAACAAACTATCTCCAAGCAGGAGTATGCCATTGTCTCTGATATAATAATTTTATTGGGGTTTTTCTCTTACAGAACCATAAGGTATCCAGAAGCAGGCCCTGGAATGAGAGAACATCTCTACATTGTTCTTCGGCGACCCTGATCAATCCCATACGATAGTGGTACAAAAACTGCCACTTCAATTTCACTATAAAATCCATAAGGGACTTTCTCCGTCAATGGGCAATGCTTCACCTGCATATACCGAATATTGTAACAGCTTATTTAAACACTGCGGGATACATCGGCCTGTAATTACGGATCCCCGCGGAATATCATTCAAACTCGCTCAATCGAAATAGAAAAGCTTCACTTGGCAATTGATCCAGCCTAATTCCTTTTAAAATGATTTTGCTCCTTATAATAAAATCAACATGAGTGACTAGGTAGAAATAAAACCGCTACGAGATGTCTATTGATTGACAAGCAAGGTCTGCTCTGTCATTCAATGAAAGTATAAGGACTTACCTGAAAAACATTCTATAGATTATAAGTTATGATTATGTTAAAAATGCTCCCAACATGGCAAAAGTGACAAACTGTCAAAAACTCTTTTTTAATTTCGCTACAACCATGACAAAACGTTTCCGTTCTGGCATGATATGAATAATGTTACTTTTTATGCACACTGATATCGGGCCAGCCCTTTCCCAGATGCCACACTTTTTCTCGTGTGACTCTGCTATATCTTTTTATCCCAATTTTCTAAAGAAAAGAAAATAATTATTAAAAAATATCTATGGATCTTTGGAATGGATTAAACAAAATATCTAAAAAATCTCTCCAACAATGATAAAACAAAGTGTCTCCAAATCTCTCGAAAGTGTATTGCTATTAATCAAGTTAGAGGTAGAAATGGAACACCCGCTAGTCTTTTAATTTAATCATCTGCCACTTTGGGTCGTTCCCTCTCTGTATGACAAGAGCTGAAACCAGCATAACTAGTATGACAATGATTAATCTAAGTAAAATGCCTCAGGTCACAGCAAGAAAGCCCTATCTGTTGCAGAGCCGGGACATGTGCTGCCACCTATATGCTTTCGATGTCCAGTATCAGGAGTTGATAAAGCATTGCCCCCCTTGTTTACTCTCACTACACAGAGGGACCATTTGTTAAACATAAATTGGCATGAAATTCTGAGTTATAATCCCAAATAACGTTGACACTGGGTGTAGCTTCTACAACAAATTAAAATGCGAATGATAAACGACGGCGAAGTTTCCATGTCAGTTAATTAAACAACCATTTTCCTGCCCCAATGACACCTTTAAGTTGCTTTATCACACGATTTTATAAATTGCATAAAGGCGAAATTAAATCAACATTTTATGACTAACATAGGCAGGACACTTATCACCGAATTTTTTCTCTCTCGTAAAATACTTATGTTGCGTTCAAAACTTTATCGGATACATTATTACTCATGACATGTTATAAAACCAAATCGAGTAAGAAACATGTAGATAACCATACTGCATATTTCAGGTCCAATACTTTGGAATTCTAAATCTTGAACTTCATAGACGCTGCTTCTGTTTATATAGTAATTTTTCATTGGAAATTCCAAGGATGCGATGAGACTTTCACTAATACAAATGCTGCATTTCTGCAATTTTTTAATTCATTATTTTTAGATACAGCTGTAATTTCTTCAGTAAAAAATGTCACTTAAAATTTTAATTAAATAGCATACTGTTTTAAGATGCTATTATATTATCATTTACGTAACATTGTATTTGTAAGTTGTAATTAATTAATTATATTGTTCTTTCATGTTGAACCAATTAGGGAAGTTAAGTTTTGGACTAAGAAAAAAATATTTATTTACTTACAGTATGGTAACCTGTAAAATTTCTGACAGAAAATATGATAATACTGTTTAACAAAATCTTATAATATTTCTCTTTTTCATGTCATAAATTAAAAAATGCAATCAGCATGTAAAAACTAAAATACCAATTCAAAATCATATAAAACATCCTTTCAATCAACAAATACTTCATGTAAATGTTGGTTTTGCTATAAATTCATGTTATGTGAACCAAATCATTTCTGTCTGTGGACCGACATTCAATTATAAAATGCAAGCTATGAAACTGTTACATGTAAAAATTCAATTTGAGCAACTTTCAGGCTCCCAAATCAAGCATGCTGATGTAATTTGACACCCAGGTATAATTCTATACATTAATCTTATAATTAATTAATAGACAGGGCCTTTTTACCCTTCTTAACTGTAGCCGGTAAAGGGCTGCTTCCCCAAGCCAAATAACCACCTTTTTTCCCCAAAAATAGTCCTCAAATTCCCCACTCTTAAATAAAATTCCCCATTAAAGAGGTAGCTGATCATTGAGAAACCTAGAGAACAATATTATGACGCTAATTTAACTCTGTTTAACTCTATTGATTCTTAAACAAAATATTTGATTAGTCTTTATATTTAGTTTCTAGTATGTCTTGCTGTGCCAAGACCAGTTTATGCTTATATTTATGAATATGGTAAAAAAAAAAAATCCCTTAATAAGTTGTAAACAAGTGGCTTGCTATTTTCCCCATAAAAAGGGCTAGGGCGCTTTCCCAAAAACTGGAAAAAAGGCCCTGATAGAAAAAAAAATGTCCTTTATTAATCCAACAAGCTTATATTAACTGAAGGATGTAATAACATTTCAAATAACTCGCTATGTAATTATGCGTACTTATTGTAAATGTATGAATTTACAAATGCCCCTGAGGCACTTTTTTTAAATAATAGAGCAGAGGCCCTACTACTAATATTTTTGGGGTTAATGTATCATTTTCAGGAGTCAGCCTTCACTGTCAGAAAAAACCCTATTGTAATTTAAATTATAGAAATTTTGGTGAAAACTTAGGGCAGTGTTTTTCATATGATGCAATTCACAATACATATTGCATAAACAAATGAATTGTGATGTGTATTGCGATATTTAAATGGTGATTCAATACATATCAAGATACTTGATACTTCCATACTTGAAATCAATAGGTTTTTAGTCTGTTTAAATAAATACTTCTTCAACTGTTCAACGCATTTATTCCAAAACACAGAGTATCAACTGCATTAAAAAAAACAACTATCAATATCATATTAAAATTAAAAAAAAAAAAACACACAAAAAAAAACCCACTGTATTCATATTTTTTATTTTTTTTTTCGAAAAATGACATTTATAAGCAGCAGTGTCACCATGTATTGGCTAATTGCCATTCAAATTTCTTTCTAATGCATGCAACAAGGACAATGTGTATCACATATTGATGCATTGATGAATCCTTACACCTCTACAAAACTTATGAATTCAAAGAAATTTTCAGAGTGAGATGAGGACATCTACAAACGACCCCTAATAAAGAAAGGGGAAAAAAACCTGAACTGACTATACCTTCGGAAGTTCCAAATGTGAATTAAATGGTCAGTAGAGCCACAGAAAGGGTCTCAATATTGCATAAAATAGGCACTGTCGCCTCTGTTTGATACCCATGGTTTATTTGTTGCATTACTCTCCATTCATCAACTGTGGGATTTTCAACTACCGGTAGCATGTTGACATTTTGATGTGTTTAACATGAAAATATTTTTAGCCATTGAATCAAAATGATGTTTACATTTAGGATACTTTTCATGTGGAGGTAAGATTATCAAAGATGGGGCGAAATATTATGTAATATATAATGATACAAGCATTTGGATTGATTAACGCTAGGCAGGAGAAGCTTATCCTGCATCCAATAAATTTCGGATTTAGATCTAAACTGAGGAAATGATAGTGAAAAAAAAAACACGGGTAATGTATTGAGAGTAACGTAATCAGCAGCCATGCATCATCCGACGTTGAAATTTATTAGGAAGTTACGATAAAAATGTCTAGAATTAGTCTCAGGCACACAGACTACAGTTATTTTGCAAACTGAGAATCTGGGTCCAAAGGGCCAGTGGTTTGCAGTCTGTAATCACTGTTATAATACAAGCTAGTGATTTAAAACTGAGTGAATTTGAAAATGAATTATTTTCATAATGGCACATTACAGTGATTTCTGGAGCGAGAATTTGAGAAATTTGCTTAATTTTGTTATTAGAATAATCACTGAAATCTACTTAATTTTGATGGAAAAATGATGTAACTGTTAAAAATAAAAATAATGTATTCCAATTACTTATGGGGTTTAATCCTCCTCACTGGACATGGGCAAGCTCTCACTTTGACTTACATTGGCCAAATTAGATATTTTTGCTTGTGATATTATCCCTGAACAGAAAAGAATTTCCTTGATCAATGAAAATTGGATAATTAATTAATACATTCCATAACATTTCAATAAATGAAAAACTGCCAAATAAATATTAAGACAATATAAAAGTCAGTTCTCTTTGCTAATGTTTACGTGGTAAGCATTCAACCGAGCGGTTAAGGTCCTTTACTTCTACTGCTGTAGATATAATGACACCAAAATGCAGAACCAAAAGTACATGGGGGTTTGAAATCAGAACAAAAATCTTTCATGACGTTTCCAGATACAAAGTACTGGTCCAACCTAGGATTTGCTGAGAGAGATTAGTATATGATGTAAGAATCTGTTTCCAAATCAATGTAAAAATAAAAAAAAGTAAATAAAATACAAAAATAATTCTGCATAAATTATATTTTGAAGTACTCTCCTTGAATCCTGTAACATCTAATTTCTCCAATTTCTTCACAATTCAATAATTTGAGGCTCTAGAACTTCCTTAATACTTTAAAAGCTTTACCTCAAAAAGTCATAAATTGAGGTACTGGCAAACAGACTCTTACAGAGCAGATCAAGAATAGACAGAGCCTTCCAGAAGGATCAAGTCCCCTGTTTGCTCATACAATATTGTAGTTTAGATTCTACACTGATCAGGTTCTCCCCTGTTTGCTCATACAATATTGTAGCCCAAATTTTACACAGTCTTATCAGGGTCTCTCTGTTTGCTCATACAATATTGTAGCCCAGATTCTACAGTCTGTATGGCAAAGAAAAATCCATTGTTTCACATTATAAAATGTGTAAAAGATCAGTAAATCAATATTCATCAAGTCATAAATTTGCACATGAATATTCATAACGTCAAGAGTTAATAAAAACAGCCATATAGTTTTTATACCCTGCACCATAAGAATTGTATTAATTTAAAAACCCTTCTGTGCAAGAACATTGTATTTTATATGATTATGATACCATTTGTCAAATTGTACAATTTGGATCCTAGATTGAGAAAAACGTGTGTCAAACTCATTGCTGCACTGCCAAGTATTTTAATCATAAACATATCCTGTTTCAAACAAAAGTTAATACTGTCTTTGTATGTGAAAGCCTACTTTCCCAAGCTGGATTCAAACCTAGGACCTTTAGCATGTAAATAAGACACTCTTAGTCTACCACATTGATACAAAAGCTAGCTCTACTTCAATAAAGTACAATTTTACTGTATTTATACAAGTACGGTTTAATACTCGTAACTTCTGTTGTACAATTATTTCAATAACATATCATAAAATAAGAAGCATGAAAGTATCATTAACTATATTATGATAAAATATTCCTCAAACTCAGTGGATTGGATTTGTAGATGAATATAGAAGACTCTAGACACTTTTAGGTTAAGAACAATATCAAACTCATATATATGTCCTACTCAAATCCCAAATGAATGTAATGATATTTGATCTTAGGTACAATTTATCTAAGAAAACACAGCCCTTATCTAAATGAGACGCCAATAATGGGAGGTAGTTTAATATGTTCAAGAATGGCGTTCCTTAAAAAAAAAAAATGCAATATCTACATGAAGTGAACAAATCTTCAAGACTGAGTCATGTTTCTTCTTTCAATTTTACAGATTTACGAATTATTGAAAATGCTATTTTTATGTTGTTGTTTTTTATTTTAAGCCATAGCTCTAATTCTACCATTTAACAATTATAAGAACTATGTTGTACTTTTAATCTCAACTTATATTTAAACACATTCCAACATTCTTGTTTCATGAAATATTTATGTAAATGACATTAGTTCTCACTAATAGTTACTATACAAAGTAACGATACTTTTAAAAAATATAAATGTATATAAAATTATTTAGATATTTCCATCAACAATTTGGACATTTCAATGTATTAAAGCATTCCTTAA
>CM037786.1:2313414-2328514 GCA_021229015.1 Solen grandis
AAATTGAGCATCCAAGACTCTTCCCTCAGAATATTGTGAAAATCCCCCATTTATTTCATATGTACATTAATTTATAATGAACACCATATTATAAGAGGTTTCATATTTGATGACTATACTATTACATTATTATTATGAAAAAGGCATGGTAAATTCACCAGAAGGGACAGGTGTACATACAGTTTGGAGGAAAAACATTTATAAATTCTAATATTTTCAGAAAATATAATGAAATTCCAATTTCTTAATTTTTTTTTAACATTTTTTAAAATACTTACTAAAACATGAAGTATGTTTTCCAATTTAACAGGATTTTTACAATACAGAAAATATTTTGAAGTTAATTAAGTTGCTTGTGTAGACTCAGATTAAAACTGTTTCAAATTTTTTTTTCATGAAAGTTATTTGCTTTTAATTAATCTCCAAGACCATTCAGTTTCATCAACTCCTTTTTTAAATCAAAGTTATTAGGTTTTTATTTAAAAAAATTAATTTATTTATTTTTTAATTTTTTTTTTTTTTAAATAATGCAATTTTGTCTCAATGCATTACCCCACCCACTTCACTACGATCATATTTTGTAAGTACAAAGTCAGCCTTAATTTCAAATAATGGTGTAAAATCTGCATTTAATTTATATCAATCAATCATTCATGTTTAAAAACACTACTAAATCTTTTTGACCGTTTTTTTATTGCTGTAAACAAGATTTATCAGTGCATGTTTCTTCAACCATACCGTACCGGAAGTAAACAAAGTTATATTCAAGCATGCTTTTTACATGCTATTAAAACTGTCAGAGGCAGTTAAATTGAATATTAATTATAAAGATTATTACAGTATGATAATGTGTCGATGCAGAATGCCAGATCTGCAATATTACAAATATTTATGTCAAATTAGGCTATGTTTTTCGTATTGAAAAACAGTCCCGTAGAATCAACTTTTACTTTCTCTTCGAAATTAACACGAGCCGTGAACATTAAAGGGTTGTAGGTTTTCCTCTACAATCATCAGCAATGGTAGCCATGATGACCTGTTGCTCATAGCAACGGATTCGCTGATAGACACCCAGTTGTGTACTCTAACTTCCGGAGTTTTTTATTAACATGACAAGCGGCACATGCCGATAAAAGGACAGCGGCAATTTGCCGACTAAAGGGAAGGGGCAATTTGCCGACAAAAGGGCACATGCTGGGCATGACAAAAGGGCAGCAGGGCGCCGCGCCCGGCTATTTAAGGCTAGCTGGGGCACTGCATATGTGGACTACATGGACACTGTATCTTAACCCTTTCCCTTATAGAGGACACCATGAAAAGACCTATGCGAACAGCATAAAACCAGATCAGCCTGCGAGTGATCAGGTTTTATGCTGTTCGTTGCTCCTCAGTGGTCTGGAAATGAGGACTTTATAATTAAATTTGGTAAGGTTTAACTGTGGTTTTCTGCAGATCAGGCTTTATGTGGTACCTACTGAGTGCGTCAAAATGAGTCTATATGAGGGAAAGGGTTAAAATATGACATAAGCAATTAAAAAGGTATTCCTATAAATAAGCCATAGTGTATCGATTTTACTATTTTGACATTTCCTTGATATGCTATGTCTTATGGCTCGCCGTATACATTGATGTAGCAAACTCCGCGTGAATTCCAACGCACTACATTTCCATTTATCATAGGCATAAAAATTGGCAAATCACTATGAAAACACAATAAAGTTATAGCAGACATAATAATTAACCGTGTTAGTATAGGAAATTGTGATACATAGACATTAAGAGAGTGAAATACTTTATCAAAAACTTCACTTTCCTTTTTTGCGTTTATATCCTCCATTACCTACAAACATCTAGTGTTCCGAAAAAAATGTGTAGTCAGGGTGAAACTGGGAACACAAATTTTGGGTAGATGAAGTTTGTCTTGTAAACTATATCGTGTTTTAAGTCCAAAATAATTATTTCCAATGTTGGAAACATTTATATCGTGTAGTGAGCGATATGACGTATGATAATATATATCAGTAAATAAGAATTGTCCCACTCACCATCGTTAATTTGACTTTATTTCGTCTAAATATTTTCGGCTATTCCATACATTTTACATAACACTGATTTACACAGCAAGATGGTGGACAAATGACTACATCAATTGATGTGTCAACTACAAAAGGATTTTTTGACATTATAATGGTAATATTTCAAACTTTAATGTGATCAATAAATATGTTTTTGTGTTTGTTTTCTATATATGAGAGTTATTTTGTCAACAGGCATGTATACTTAATTTTATGTTTTGCTACATGGACCTCTATGGGAAGCCATAAGACTTCGCATATCTGTTGAAAGTAAAAATGTTAAAAATCAGTCTATTAAATGTTGAAGGGGAATTATGATATGCGAAGGCTTATTTATAGGACTATTAAAAAGGATGCAGTCTAACATTCTTTTAATGAAGAAAAAAGACCTGTTAAGTCACATAGTACATGTCTTGAAATTTTTCTGTGATTGTGTGTCGTGAACACAGGATACTGTGCATTTAATTGCAATTGACCAATGAAACATAAAAACATGCTGAAAACTGTAAGCTGCTGATACCGGAGCGGATCTTAGTAAGTATTGTAGAGATCAATTACTTTCTTTTTAATAAGAGAATGGAATGGTATGAAAATTGAATTAGTTCTGAATAACCACGTAAGATAGACCTGTTACATGTTCTACTCTATGACTATGCTATGAAAAATCCAACTGAATCGGCGATATTTTCACAGCATCTATCATGATTATGTTCTTATAATGTTACAGTATATATTTTGTTAACTGTATCGACCGTTTTTAATTAATAAATGTGCATGGTATGTCCAAAATTTAAAACATTTAGATCATGACTTTAATTTATAAACATGGACTTACAAAATTTTGGAGGAAAAGGAAGTCCTAAGGTCTCTGGTGATTAAACTTCCGGTGATACGAAGTATTGAAAACGGTAGGCCTTAAACACGCAATGGAAATTTTATGGAGCAATGGTAATATTATGGAGCAATGGAAATTTTATTTTCAGAAAAACAGCATTAAATGCCATAAAACTACTTTTGAACCATCAGTTACTGTAAAACATTAATTTTAAGACAAGAACTTAGATTTATTAAATTACAGAGTATTATATATATAAACGGAGCAATGGAAATATTACGGAGCAATGGAAATTCTATTTTCTGAAAATAGTATTAAATGCCACAAAACTACTTTTAAACCATCAGTTACTGTTTTATTTTATATAAACATTAATTTTAAGAAAATAACATGCAGTGGATATATTTTAAGGTGATACCGGTAGGCTATAACCCGTACCCAAAGAACTATAATAACATTGCTTAACAGGTTTATGCCGTACCGCATTGACTGACGCGTGTTTATAAGATGCTTATTGAGGGTCCGTCTACAGTATTAACTGTTTTGTGGTTCGGACCCCGGAGTGTGACCCAAACCCAAAGATGAATTTGAATGCCGAAATAGGTAGAATTATGAAAAGCCTCACAGGTGTGAGGTAGGTACTTAATAAAATCAAGAATTTTGAATCCAAAGTGGGAATGACAAACTCGGCTAATTCAGCCTAAATGTTGCCATCCCCTTTGACAAAGGTGAAGGGAGGAGGTAGTCCTGAAAAGGACCATTTGGGTCAGCTGCCAGAGGCAGACTGGAACTGGTGTAGTGCGTAGTGAATGAGTGTAGTGTGCACTGATCAGAGTATTCCACGCTTCCAATAAATTAATCAAACACGGCACGGGCATGCTAACGCACTAGAAGTAAGAAAAAAGGAAATTAAAATCTCCAAATAATAAAGTATATTTTATTTTTTTATATATTTATTTATTTTTGTTATGGTTTATATTTTAAAATGTAAGGAAGTTAAATATACGCAAAGGAAAAGGAAACGCAGGGTAACTAGAATCTGTTGTAGCCAGACTCAAGTGTTTACCTCCTAACCTTGCAATAAACGGTTAACCCATCTCATTCTAAAGCAAAATAATTTAGAATTCAGATTTTCTGTCTTGTGGCGTTTTATTTTAATTTGAGTTACACGCGTAATAAATGTGTCGGAAATTACATAGAGTATTGTTTAGATAATTCGCCTGAGACAAACTGATATTGTATGCGTTTGTGTTAAATAATATAGATTCCGAAAAGGCGGAAATAGCCGCAAATGCTTCATTTTTTCCCCTCAATTTATAAGAGTTCTGAAGTTATTAAAACTTCAGTTATACATATCGGCTATATATGTGTCTACGAATTGTGCCAAAATTTCTACGAGAATGGAAAAAAATGACAAAAAATATCTGCAATGAATGCTGGGATGCCTACGAGGAAAGATCATTGAAGACGTCGGCCTTCCTCCATAAGATGGGCAGAATTACGTTGGGCCCCCTACTTAACTACCCGCATTACCACCTGACCAGTCAGACTTCCTTTTGTCTTATGGCCCCCTGCTGTTAATGTGTAGGTAATCCGAATCGGCAGTCGTCCATGACTGTGAGATAAACATGTGTTTAGGGTATTGCGGACACGTTCACTGATTGTGAGATATTTACATGTCGTCTGCCGAGCGATCTAACAATTGGGAAAAATAGGCAATTACCAATTAATTACTTACTTTGACTAAATCTACTCAACGGAATTTGAATTCACTTTTTCTCTACATGTATAAAGTTGCTGTTTTTTTGTTTTTTTTTTTTTTTTTTTTTTTTGGGGGGGGGGGGGGGGGGTATGTTGTTGTTCTTTTGCTGTAGCAAAAAAGAAAAATCTTAGTATTCTGCAGAGTAGATGCATACCTATTGCTAGCTATGCAAATTAAACTTAATCAGAAATGAGTTGTGTTTCTAAATGTCATCAGCTTTACTATTTTTACATAACTTTTTAAGTATTATTTTTATGCAACTAACTACTCTAAATATTTTTCCTGAAAGGAATAAATACAAACAGTAGGCTGATACATCATCATGTTCACCTTTTTTAAGATTTACGAATGCAATAATCAACATGTACGTGTATGTGTATTCATGGTGTCTTAATATAGACAGCCTGGTGTATTTTAAATTTATATATATACATAAATGAATAAGAAATGAAAGAATTTGAAAATTTCAATCTGCTATATTTTGGGACAATCATTATTTTGGGACAATGTATATGTATATTATGCATGGTCATTAATTCAAATCCAATCCAGGTAACCAGTCATTGAGCAATGTTACTGATAAGTCGATGAATACGAAATACTAATGCACAGAAAACACAATTTATGTGCGATATAAAACGGATATTAAAGATTTTATACTAAATATCAACATCTTTTATTACTGAATATTGTTTGTTTTGTCACTGATTTAACATTTAGAAAAAAAAAATGCAAAAAATCGACACGCAGAAGGGGCTCAAAACCTGCAACCATCCGAACCTAAAACGTGTGCCTGATTTTCTTTTTTTATCTGGGAATTCTTTGTGTGAAGGCTGCTTCCAGATCGACAATTAGACAGTCAAGATTACCAAGTTCGAACCTAATACAGCATATACCCGGTATTCCCTTCCACATATTTGACAAAATATGTTTAACGTGGTTTTTTTTCCCCCTCAGATTTAAACAAAACTGTCTGAGTCTAAAACTGATGATTATTCAAATCATTCACTAATTGATAGTGTACACAAGCCACTTTTATTTGGGGGGGGGGGGGGGGGGGGGGGTGTCCCCAAAACCACTTATTAATTTTTAATGCCAGTTTGCGGTTAAAATGCACGAGAAACCTATATTTTTTACCCTATCTCCCAATACCGTGCGTCGTCCGTCGTCAACAATTTGCTTTAAACGACATCTCCTCTGAAACCGCTGGACAGAATTTAATGAAACTTGGCAGGAATGTTCCTTGGGTGAGGTTCTACAAAAGTTGCTAAAATAAAGTTGATCCATGAAGAACTTTGGTGGAAAAAAAGAAAAATAATTTGAAAAATTTAAAAATCATCTCCTTCAAAACTACTGGCCAGATTTCAAAATATATTGGTACAGATGTTCCTTGGGTCAACCTCTACCAAAGTTGCTAAAAATTTTCCGATCCGTTAAAAAAACATGGCCGCCAGGTGCGAGGCTTATTTGCCTCATATGTATATAGAGAAACCTTTAAACAATATCTCCTCTGAAACCACTGGACAGAATTTGATTAAACTTGGCAGGGATGATCCTTGGGTCAACCTTCACAAAAGTTGCTAAAATAAACTTGACCCATGTAGAACTCTGGTTGCCATGGCAACAAAAAGAAAAAAAAATGAAAACTTTAAAAATCATCTTCTTCAAAACTACTGGCCAGATTTTAAAATAAATTGGTACAGATGTTCCTTGGGTCAACCTCTACCAAAGTTGCTAAAATTATTCCGATCCGTAAAAAAACATGGCCGCCAGGGGCGGGGCTTATTTGCCTTATATGTATATAGAGAAACCTTTAAACAACATCTTCTCTGAAACCACTGGACAGAATTTGATTAAACTTTTTTTTTTTCTTTTATTTATTTCCAGACATAAAAAACAATACATTAACACATACATATACATACACACAAACATTTTCATATACGTACACGCACTCACCTGCACATATACATATGAATAAGTTATCATTTACTATGCTGGGAATTAAATAATATGCTTTCTCTCTCTCTTTCTCTCTCTCTCTATCTCGTTTTCTCAAAAAAAACCAAAAAAATTCTTGATCTATTAACATATGTTTTCCTATCACGCATTCTCCCTAAAACTATCTATATTTTTCTTTTTTCAAAAAGGTTATGTTTAAAAAATTTTCAATTCATTTTGATTAATTTTTTTTTTTTTTTGTTGGTCATGGCTGATGTTTTTCTTCTTTAATATACCGCATTTAATAAGTTAGAAAATATTTTCCATTTCCTAGAGTGTATTTCGTATTTATCTCTGTTAATCGCTATTTTTTCTTCTATTTTGACTCTGTTTTTGAGATATTCCTGAAATATGTTAAATGATGGTTTTATTTGATTAATTTTAGCATAAAATATAAAATATTTCATGACTATTATAAGAGTATTACAAGCATTATAATTCATACTTTTTGTTGTTATTCCTAACAATGCTTCATTTTTTCTTACAACAATATCATTAGATTTTGATTTTATAAAAGTATTTAATGAGTTCCATAGAGGCTGTACAGTATTACATTCCCAGAATAAATGTTCAATCGACTCAATTGATTCATTACAAAAATCACACAGGCTTGAAGATACATATTTGAATTTGAAAAGTAGAATTTGAAAAGTAGTTTGTTTGTAGGGATTATTCTCATCAGAAATTTGTATTGGAAGTTTCGTAATGTTGTGTCTATTGTCGACTTGTAAATATTATTATATATCTGTTTCCATGGGAAATTATGAGGATTTAGACAGAGTTCATTTAACCACTTTCTTTCACTTGATGGGGACTCTTGACTATTTGAAATAATGTTGTAAAGATATTTATTTATTTGTTTAATATTTGAAATTTGTTCTATCAGAGTTGTTTTAGTGAATTTGATTAAACTTGGCAGGGATGATCCTTGGGTCAACCTTCACAAAAGGTGTTAAAATAAACTTGATCCATGTAGAACTCTGGCTGCCATGGCAACAAAAAGAAAAAAAATGAAAATTTTAAAATCATCTTCTTCAAAACTACTGGTCAGATTTTAAAATAAATTGGTACAGATGTTCCTTGGGTCATCCTCTACCAAAGTTGCTAAAATTATTCCGATCCGTAAAAATATGGCCGCCAGGGGCGGGGCTTATTTGCCTTAAATGTATATAGAGAAACCTTTAAACAACATCTCCTCTGAAACCACTGGACAGAATTTGATTAAACTTGGCAGGGATGATCCTTGGGTCAACCTTCACAAAAGTTGTTAAAATAAACTTGATCCATGTAGAACTCTGGTTGACATGGCAATAAAAAGAAAAAAAATGAAAACTTTAAAAATCATCTTCTTCAAAACTACTGGCCAGATTTTAAAATAAATTGGTACAGATGTTCCTAGGGTCAACCTCTACCAAAGTTGCTAAAAATTTTCCGATCCGTAAAAAAACATGGCCGCCAGGGACGGGGCTTATTTGCCTTATATGTATATAGGGAAAACTTTAATCAAAATTTCCTCTGAAACCACTGGAACGAATTTGATTAAATTTGGCTGGAATGATCCTTGGGTCAACCTTCACAAAAGTTCCTAAAATAAACTTGATCCATATAGAACTCTTGTTGCCATGGCAACAAAAAGAAAAAAATATGAAAACTTTAAAAATCATCTTCTTCAAAACTACTGGCCAGATTTTAAAATAAATTGGTACAGGTGTTCCTTGGGTCAACCTATTTATCTCAGGTGAGCGATTTAGGGCCATCATGGGCCTCTTGTTTTAATACAACTATAGTCAAATACTATTGCACAGTAGTTATTCAATAACATGGCTTTGCGAAGGTAAAATATAAAATTATATCGCTCAAGGCTCAGTCCCACTTGACATTTTTTGCATCGGGGATGTACTCCCAATGGAAAATGATGAGCCTTGCAAGGCGTCGGGAACAGGTTCCCCTGTGTCCCGCGGAAGCTTCGAAAGCGTCGCGAGCCATGTGGAGTCATCGGGAGAATTTCATTGCTTGCATTGAATTTTTTCCCAATATATTCTCGAAGTTTTATCGGGGAAAACAGGCCGGGGAAACATAAGCATTGCTTACCGGAAGTTCCCGGGAAGCATTCACGGAGCTTCCGCGAAATATTTTTCCTCCTAGGAATCCCCTAGGCTTTGGTGATGCCTCGAAGGTTCGGCGACCACCCTTGGTTTTGTCTCTTAATTCCATCACCAAATTCTCATAATCTCCATAATCTTCCCCGAGACACCTAGGATGGTTCGATACAACGATACATCCCCTTATCTGCGGGATATTCCCCCGATTATGTTTCAAATTCGGTGATGGTCTTCCCCGATCATCGGAGAAATTTCCCGAGCATCGGTAGCCATCCCCGATAATACAAGGCCATTCGTACCATAGCCGATCGAAACATTAATGAACGTTTCAACGGACCTATCCCGAAACTTCTCATGGGACTCCTCCGTCTTTTTGGCTCAAACATTTGATGCCATTGGGAGAAAATATGTGTATTTCCACATCGCCGATGATTTTTCTCCAGTGGGACCTAAGCATTAGATATATGGTGTTCAAGTTTTAAAAAACAACAACAAAACTCCCATAAAAAAACCCTCACTTTCATCCCCAGATACCCTTCAGAATGCATCTCCGTAACACTAAAAAAAATAAAAAAAAATAATCCGGAACCCCCTAGCACTCACTAGTGGTGAGCTGATTAATCATAAAGTCAACGAATCAGTGACGAGCTACTGGTTGACGTGACGATGACGACGAAAATAATTCGTTGACGAATTATTGACCAAAAAAGGGGGGTGTTGTTAATATTTCAACGCGCATCTGATTGGGTAATTTCATTAATTTGATAAATTGATACTTGCAAAGTTGCACTTTGCACATCGTTGGCCTCTGGTTGTAACCTCTTATACTTTATCTCGGTTCAATGTTTATACATGTATTTGAATATCTGAGAAATTAACATCTATACCTAATACATATCTATATAATCTATATAGTACAGAATACTTTATTTTCATGTTGTACAGTAAGAGAGTTTTAATAGGCATTTACTCCAAACATGGTATATTTGGTATTTAATCATGATTAATCAATTAATCAGTGACTTTTGTCTCTGATTAATCGACGAATATTTTTTCGACTGATTCCAATCACTAGCACTCACATCACATTCAGATTTTGCCCCCCCCCCGGAAAAAATCTGGATCCAGGTCTGGTGTATATATTATTGTTTTGTCGTTGTGTATAATAATATTGATTTTATTTTTGTGTAGTTTAAACGTTATTTTTGTTCTCTGAATTCTTTGTTCTGTATACGTGTATATCATTGTTTGGTCGTTATGTATATATAGGTAATTAATCATTATCTACACAAATATACAAATAAAAATGAATTCTACTATTTCTTTGATTTGTTTTATATCTCTACATGTACATGTGCGTATGTGTGATTGAATGTGTTGTGTGTGTTTGAGTTGTCTATTTCAATTGCGCATCTGAAATAAAAATAATATTGAGTATTACAACTATAGAGTTATTCAATATATAAAACTCAATAATCATGGTACACATCATAATAATAATCAAATTAGGTCGAGTTGGACCAGGCCGATCTGGTTAGTAGGCCGACTTGGACCGGGCCGACTTGGTAATTAGGCCAAGTTGACCCGGATTAAACTAAAGGCTAAAACTTGTTAAATCTATCTATCTATCTATATATACTGCACAAACTCCCCTTTCGGGTATTACTGGCAGGTGATCTAAGGTTATTCGCATGGTATTGTCTTAAAATTAATGTGTATACATAATAAAACAGTAATTTGTGGTTTAAAAATAGTTTTATGGCATTTAATACTGTTTTTCTGGAATAAAATTTCCATTGCTCCGTAATATTTCCATTGCGTTTGCTCCATAAGTCTCCATTGCGTGTTTTAGGCCAACCCTATTGAAAACGTTGGAAAAATAGACCATAAGATGATACATATAATTTACATTTTGCAATTTTTTTTTTTTTTAAAGAATGTGTTATTTTTTTAAGCTGATTTAACAACAAAAAACAAAACAACAAAAAAAAAACACTATTTTAAGGAAGTACACATAGGACCATGGTAAATTGATTCAGATCAGCCAGGAGCTTTGAAAATATTCTTACTATAAAGTTTAGAGCGTCTCAGTAACAGTGAGGACTAGCCTGGAAACGTCGAAAACAAATGGATAAATGAGGACAATCCTAATTTTATATACTGTTGCACAGACATTTGCATGTATGTAAATAGTTTTTAATTTTTGTTTGATAATTTTCTATTTACATGATGACATATTTACTGTCCATGAATTAACATCATCCGGTTAATGTGCATTTCATTCTTACTAGGATTTGGACAACATGTTGGAAATCCACATATAGGGTGGTTTCCGGCGGTATCGCGCGTTCTCTGGTATCGCGGTATTGTCATTTTTTTAGGAAAGACTTTGCCGATCGCCAGCTAGTGACACCATTTTGTAAACAGGAAGTTACGATTTTGATTGAAATAAACAAAAGTAATATGTCTCCGTAAATGTTATAAAAAACGTAAATTTCTTGCAGTATACCGACTTTCAACTATCCTCGAGTATGCAGTTCTGACGCATCTAAGAAAAAAATCATGGTCTTTTTTGATTTAACATAAACAAGAAATATAATTTTCCTTTGTATGGCAAAACTAAGTCATTTATTCAATCTTACATTGTTTTCAAGTGGCTGACATCATTTTTTCAATGAAAAAACACTAGTGAGCATGTCTGTATAATTCAATGCGGCTGACTTGAGAGTACAATGAAACGACGCATCAGATTGGTTTTTCATTTAATCATTGTAGCATGTTTTTAAAAATTGAATTTTCATGTCAGAAATAATATACGAGGAAATGTTGGTTGCACAGATTTGTTTTTATTTCATTGTTTCACTAAAAATATGCCAGATGAGAAAAAGTACTTATTGAAAAGGAGGTTTTGCAGGTGTGTTGTATAAAGTACACTAAATAATAGCCCTGCATCAATAACTCGCCACATTTTGGCTTTCTAACGCTAAAAGGGATGTTGACAAACAAAACTTGTAAGAATGATGTCACACGGAATCCATTTAATAAAAATTGAGGTCAAAACAAATAAGGCATCGTAATAGTGGTGCGTCGGAATAGAGTACCGTACGATATTACGTTTAAGCTAATCGCCCTTTGTCCGCTAAAAACCGTTTTATAGCATAAATATTGAATTGAAAGACTTGACAAATGCCAGATATTCGTCTGCTGCGTCGTTTTATGAATGATGATTGTTTTGATCACGTACCCAGTAAACACACCAATATGGGTCCCATATGGGCTCTATATGGGTAAGCCCATATGGGTTTTCCGATGTGGGACCCATATGGGACCTTTGTGGGCAAACCCATATGGGTTTGCCCATAAGGGTCCCAAATGGGCCCCATATAACAGCATCTCTACGAAAAATGATTATTCATTTATTTGTTTAAAAATTATTTACTTTTGACTAGTGTGTGACTACTTTGTCATAAACTATGATTATTTTATTTAAAAAAATTTAATTCAACACATGTCGAATATTTTACAACCCATATGGAACCCATATGGGTCCCATGTGGGCCTACAGATAAATGACAGCTACTCTGTACAAGTGCGCGGAATTTATTTATTTTTTAATAAAGGTTTTATTTTTTATAAATGAGATGTATAATGTATCATTTAGACATAGATATTACCCATAAAATATTTAATCATCGCTATGATTTAAAATAAAACGAATTTCGAGCATGCGCAGACATGATTTCCGCTGCAGCCAAAAATTGTGAAAATCAAACGATGACAAGCATCTTTTGAATCGGTAAGTTGTTATATTGTACATGTAGAATTTTCTTTTGAATTCAGTAGGCCTACCATGATCTCATATGATCGACTTTCCTCTTAAAATTCACACACAAATTGTGTGCATATCATTTAAATTCGATGTTCTCCTTTCTTTGCTTTGCAATTGTCATGTGTTTTCATGGGTGTTTTCATGCAATTCTGTTTACACATTTTTCACGTTTTTGATATTTCCCAAATAAACTGTCCATGTCAATGGGTATGTTGCCATATTTTGCGTGCATACATGGGTATATTTGCTTTCAATAGATTGGTTGACCGTTGAGAATGGTAAAAGTTATAAAATGTCTATTCATCTAATTGTTAGGCCAGCAAAATTCTATGAGGATGATTGAAGTTGAACAGATAGAAATGTGGATCACTGGATGTTGAGAATGCAGGGGACACTGAGATTAGGCCACCAATGTTTGACCAGACACAACACTGAAACGGACACCTGCTGCAGATGTTTCCCCCCCCCCCCCCCTTGTTTGACTATAGACACTGCGAGAGTATAGCAATGCATTGCAGCTTCAGCATCATCCCTAAGTTTAGTACTGTAAATTATATTCCTATAAATGTTGTTTACAATATAATCCAACAAACACAACAAGCTTGATTGAAAATCCCATAAACATCCCCTGTGTTTAACAGCTAAATCAAAATTAGTAATTCATGTAATTTAATTACATATCACACTCATTCATTGTGTATTATTTAATCATCCAATTAGTGCACAGATCAGAGATGTGAATACCTACCTTTAATGAAGCTTTGTGACTGGGTATATACCTATGTCATCAGTTAAACAGAATATTTAATATACATTAGAGTTGTGTGTTTTTACCGGTATATGGTAAATTATGAAAGGTATATAATAAAAACAAGATTTGCATACTGCAAATGCAACGGTTTTCGTGATGATCAACAGTTTCAAACCTGATCAGCCAAGTTAAAATACCAGAAAAACAACAAAATGCAAAATGCTTTATATATCTTAGTGTTTTTCTTCATTGGTGAATTCAGCTGTGACCAAGACTTAAAGGCATCTCGAAAGGAATGTGATGTCCCGCTGAGCCAGGCCCCCATCTGCTGTGATCAGACCTGTTAATTGCTGGTCATCACTGCAGGGAGTCTTTAGCCAATATAGTAGCTATATGTTATGGTAAAACCTCTGATGGGTTGATACAAAACTAAATTACCTGCTACAATGGAAGTGAGATAGTAGGCTAGTTTTACACATACATTCATGACCTGTTACATCCCAACCTAAAGCTAGCAGAGCCTGCATCTATTTATAGAACATAGGTAACCAGTGATGCTCATTCTGTCAAATTTTCTCTGTTTTTATTATGGGTCATGTATTTAAATTCTCTATAAATTCATCAATTCTTGACAGATTTTCAAAATTCTTTTTTTGTTGACGAGGTAAGACATTCTTTTTTCCAATGATGACAAAATATATCGCACATTTAAACTTTAAAGGCTTTAAAATCAATTCAAAGTATGACCAAACTTCAAACTAACACCAAACAACCAAATCAACCCCAATCTGAACAAACTAAAATTCTTCAAAAAGTACTCTTTAAAGGCTTTTGATTTTACACATATTCTTTCAATAAAATATTTTCAGATTTTGAGATATTTAAGGTCAAAGAAAAAACCAATAATCGCAATATGACCTTGACCTTTGCATTTTTTGAAATTTTGAAACTGTGAAGTCCCTTGAAACAACAAACAATACAATCGGTGAAAATTTCATAAAGATTGATTCAAAAATAATGGCAGAATCATAAGAAAAACAACTAAAAAAAATGACAGAGTTATCAGCAATTATATGTTTTGATGTTAAACGCCACCTAGCGGCAAAACTTAGTACTAAAATGAAAAACAAACTTAATGGTGCACAACTTCAGATACATTGTATGTGAGTATGCATGGAAATTTTCATATTTGTAGCATTTCTAGTCATGCCGCAACAGCGGTCACAAAAAAAGTGCAAAGAATAAAAATAATGGAAACAAATTAAAAAAAAAAAAAAGAGAAAAAGAAACACAAGAACAGTAGGTTTTCGCGGCTGCGTTGCAGTCCACGAAAACCTAAATATCATGTTGAGACATGGGTCTGTATCATTTCTCTTATTCTGTTTGTTCAGGCCTATAACAAAATTTAACAATATACGGTTCAGAAATGTGACATAGGAATTTATGAATTTATCATTATCACAGTGATATTTTTTTATTAACCACATTTTTGACATTGTTTTTCAGGTTTTATGGTCTTGCGGGAGTAGAATCGTAAGATGAAGGAAATGCTGCAACAGTTGTTGGCCACATCAGCATCATATGACCAGCCACTGCAGCTCCTAAGGGACCCCCATAGCATAGTGTAAGTCATTTATGTGAATCTTTTCAAGTTATTCAATCATTTAATCAGGAGACAATTAAGGCCAGTGCATATGGGGTTAGGAATTAAGTTTGTCTCAGACTTCATTCCTGACCCCATATGC
>CM037786.1:2328614-2371956 GCA_021229015.1 Solen grandis
TTTTATAGGATGACATACGAAAAATTGCTCGATAAACAACAATAGCAAACGACAACAACAGTAAAAAAATGACACGCGACAATGCGATATCCCACTTAACTTATAACGAACTAATGTTGCATTGAATTACTATCATTTTCAGAAATATCGCATAAATATTTTAGTGTTGTTTCAAAATTGATTTTCACCAAGGAACAGAATGCAAAAAATTGCATAAAAATCAGATTTTAATCATTTTAGTAATAAAGGGTGATTTCAAGCCAAGCGCCCCTAGCAGCAAAATGAGAAACAAAATTAGTAAAATTTTTTACTATTAGGTACCTAGAAAAGCAGCAAATGGTTCAATGAAGCTTTCAAGTCGCACTAGTCGAACATTCTATTCCTTATATATCACATTTTGAAGCATAAAAACTGATTTACAATTATTCCAAAAAAGGATCAAACTTTGGACTGCCGTAATATGACCAAATCAAGTCCGATCTTCAAAACCTAAACATCACTGGAAAGGGCTATTCAAGAACTAAAACTTTTGTTTATATACTTTCAAAAAATATTTTTTTTTTGGAGCTATTCGGAGCCGAATAAAAACACAATTATCGTAATATGCCCTTTGACCTTTGAAATTTCATTTTAACTTTTTAATTTGTGAGGCCCTTTTAAAACTAACAATAATAACATGTGAAAATATCATAAAGAATGAACTAAAAATAAAGTCAGGAGCGACAAAAAACATCTTTTCGAAATTTAATTTTTCCTAAAATTTAGTGAAGTTTGACCGTTTCAAAGGACAAAACCATGTATTTATTAAATTCGCTACCCAAAATTTTGTGCGTATATGTCTTGCAAATCATTTGCAGCAAACAGAATTCTCTCTGATGTCTAACAAAAACGGATAGGTTTTTCGTACACATCCCCTCATCTGCACATTTTTTTGCGAGGTTCGAACTTTAAAACCTTCCGTTGCTAGCTCAAAATTTTCAGCCATCTACCTAGAACTATCATATTTTTATTAGGCTATCAACAAGAAACTAATGCAATAAACCGTTTTTGGGATCAGGCTTTAACTTTTGGAGTTATAAGTAGAAGAGTGCTTTCAAGCTAAGCGCCCCTAGCGGAAAAATGAGAAACAAAATTGATTAAAATTTTTTTCCATTGGGTACCTAGCAATGCAGCAAATAGTTCAATCAAGTACGCAAGTCGCACTAGTCGAAATTCTATTATTATATATCACAATTTGAAGCATAAAAACTGATTTACAATTATTCCAAAAAAGGATCAAATTGGACTGTGGTCATTTGATCAAATGAAGTCCGATCTTCAAAAACTAAACATCAATGGAAAGATCTCTTCACAGACTAAAACTTTTGTTCATATACTTTCTATAAAATATTTTTAGATTTGGAGCTATTTTATGCCGATAAAAATAATAATAATTAGTATATGACCTTGACCTTTGCATAATATGCGTGATTTTTTTCTATGAATTTATTTGTTTTATAAAAATGCATAAACAGTGAAACAATAATGAAGATTGAACAAAAAATAAAGTCAGGAGCAGCAAAAAAGAGGAAACATATGGATATACAATGGAAAGATCTCTTCACAATCTAAAACTTTTGTTCATATACTTTCTATAAAATATTTTTAGATTTGGAGCTATTTTATGCCGATAAATATAATAATAATTGGTATATGACCTTGACCTTTGCATATTATGGGTGATTTTTTTTCTATGATTTTATTTGTTTTATAAAAATGCATTAACAGTGAAAAAATGATGAAGATTGTATAAAAATTGAAGTCAGGAGCTGCAAATAACCTTAAAAGTCATGCTTTTAAAATGTTGACTTTTCGAAAATATTGGTTATATTTGACCACGTACTTTGGACAAACCATGCATTTCTAAAAATCGCCACACCATATATTTTGTGCGTATATGTCTTGCGAATCATATGCAACAAACAAAATTCTCCTATCTCATCTCTGAAAAAAATGGGGACTTTTTTCGTAGACCTACCTTTATTTCATCGTTTTTTTCGAGATTCGAACATTCAACCTCCTGTAGCACGAAAGTTTTATATACGCAAATAATTGAAACGTATCATATTTTATTGAGTTTCTGACAAGAAACACAATGCAAAAAAACACATTTGAATCGGACCTCAAATAACAGAGTTATTAGCCCTTAGTCATTTTTACAAAACGCCACCTAGCGGCAAAACTAAGACAAAAATGAAAATTTTCTCAACGTTAGGATCAAATTCAGATCTTAGGACAAAACTGGTAAAGAAATCAGAAATGTGACTTTTTTCTATCATGGTGATATGCCGTTCACAAAAAAAGGTTAGAAAAATAATAATAAAAATAAAAAAAAAAATAAAACAGAAGAAGAACAATAGGTTTTCGCAAGCGATGCGAAAAACCTAACTAGAATCGCTATCGCGATATCATCGGTTTTCGCAAAAGCAATTCCATTCATTTCACGAGTCGAATGATTCGAAAAACATATTTCTTCGTTCAATGGCTTGTCGAATACTGTTAACAGCGATCTTTCAAACATTTTTGTCGCAATGTTTAAGCAGACATTTTACCCAAAAGAATAATTTTGAGTATTACCTGTCAGTTATGTAGTCACGATATCAATGGTTTTCACGAAAGCAATTCCATTCAGTTCACGAGTTGCATGATTCAAAAAACATTTCTTCGTTCAATGGCTTGTTGATACTGTTAACAGTGATCTTTCAAACATTTCTGTCGCAATGTTTAAGCAGACTTTTTCACCAGTCGCATGTTTCGAAAAACATATTTCTTCGTTCAATGGCTTTTTGAATACTGTTAAATACAGTGATCTTACAAACATTTTTGTCTTAATGTTTAAGCAGACTTTTTACCAAAAAGAATATTTTTGAGTATTACCTGTCAGTTATGTAGTCGCGATATCATCGGTTTTCATGAAAGCAATTCCATTCAGTTCATGAGTCGCATGATTCGAAAAACATTTCTTCGTTCAATTGATTGTTGATGCTGTTAACAGTGATCTTTCAAACATTTCTGTCGCAATGTTTAAGCAGACTTTTTACCCAATAAAGTATTGTTGAGTATTACCTGTCAGTTATGTAGTCGCAATATCATCAGTTTTCACGAAAGCAATTCCATTCAGTTGACGAGTCGCATGAATCGAAAAATATATTTCTTTGTTTAATGGCTTGTTGAATACTGTTAACATTGATCTTTCAAATTTTTTTGTCGCAATGTATAATTACGTTTTACCAAGAAGAATACTTTTGAGTTTTTTTACGGACTTCGGGTACTGCAATGTTATATGTGTGTTTTGCTTTATAATGGAGACAAATGACAATTGTATTCGATAAACAACAATTGCAAACGACAAACAACAGTATAATATGACACACGACAATGCAATATGCCACTCAACACTATTACGAACAAATGTTGCATTGAATGACTATCATTTTCATGAAATATCGCATTATCTTTTTTCTGTCTTTTCAAATTGATGTCACCGAAGAATAGAATAAAAAAAAAAAAAGTCGCATAAAAATCAGACTTCATTTTTTTTTAATTATTAATAGTGATTTCAAGCTAATCGCCCCCAAGCGGCAAAATGAGAACCAAAACTGATTAAAATTTTACTATTAGGTACCTAGCAATGCAGCAAATGGTTCAATCAAGTATACAAGTCGCACTAGTCAAACATTCTATTCCTTATATATCACAATTTGAAGCATAAAAACTGATTTACAATTGTTCTAAAGAGGATCAAACCTTGGACTCCCGTTAAATGACCAAATCAAATCCGATCGTCAAAAAAGAAACATCACTGGAAAGGGCTCTTTAAGAACTAAAACTTTTGTTAATATACTTTCAATGAAATATTTTTAGTTTTGGAGGTATTTGGAGCCGAATAAAAACACAATAATCGTAATATGCCCTTGACCTTGCAATTTCTTTTTACCCTTTTAATTGTGGGGCCCTTTCAGACATAACAATACATAACTTGTGAAAATATCATGAAGAATGAACCAAAAATAAAGTCAGGAGCGCCAAAAACATGTTTTAGGAATTTTGATTTTTCCTAAAATTTAGTGGCGTTTGTCCGTTTCTAGAGGACAAACCATGCATTTCTTAAATTCGCCACCCCATATATTTTGTGCGTATATGTCTTGCAAATCATTTGCAGCAAACAGAATTCTTCTATCTGATCTCTAACAAAAATGGATAGTTTTTTCGTAGACCTACCCTCATCTGCACAGTTTTTTGCGAGGTTCGAACTTTCAACCTTCCGTTAGTAGCTCAAAAAGTTTCAGCCACTCATACCTAGAAACTATCATACTTTATTAGGCTATCAACAAGGAATACAATGCAACAAACCGCATTTGGATCAGACTTCAACATTTTGAGTTATAAGTAGATGAGTGTTTTCAAGCTAAGCGCCCCCTACCGGCAAAATGAGAAACAAAATTGATTAAAATTTTACCATTAGATACCTAGCAATGCAGCAAATAGTTCAATTAAGTATACAATTCGCACTAGTCGAACATTCTATTTATTATACATCACATTTTGAAGCGTAAAAACTGATTTACAATTATTCCAAAAAAGGATCAAACTTTGGACTACCGTAAAATGACCAAATCAAGTCCGATCTTCAAAAACTAAACATCACTGGAAAGAGCTCTTGAATAACTAAAACTTTTGTTCATATACTCTCAAAGAAATATTTTTAGTTTTGGAGCTATTTGGGGCCGAATAAAAACACAATAATCGTAATATGACCTTGACCTTTTCATTTATTTTTTAACTTTTTAATTGTGGTCCCCTTTCAGACATAACAATACATAACTTGTGAAAATATCATGAAGAATTAACAAAAAATAAAGTCAGAAGCGATAAAAAACATGTTTTTGAACCTTTAACTTTTTCTAAAATTTAGTGAGGACCTACCATACATTTCTTAAATTCGCCACCCCATATATTTTGTGCGTATATGTCTTGCAAATCATTTGCAGCAAACAGAATTCATCTATCTGATCTCTAAAAAAAGGGGTTTTTCGTAGACCTACCCTCATTTGCACAGTTTTTTGCGAGGTTTGAACTTTCAACCTTCTGTAGCTCAAATACTTTCAGAGACACGTACCCTCGAAACCTATCATATTTTATTTGGCTATCAACAAGGAACAGAATGCAAAAAACCGCATTTGAATCGGACCTCAAATAAGTGAGTTATTAGCCATTAATAAATTTCATGCAAAACGCCCCCTGGCGGGAAAAGTAAGACAAAAATGAAAATTTTCTCAACGTAAGGATTAAGTTCATATAAGTAGAAAAAACTGGTAGAAATTTCATAATTGTGCCTTTTTTCTATCATGGCGATATGCCGTTCACAAAAACCGGCGGAAAAATAATAATAAAAAAACAAAAAAAAAAACAGAAGAAGAACAATAGGTTTTCGCCCAGCGATGCGAAAACCTAATAACTAGAACCGCAAGCGGTATCTTGGTTTTCGCTTTTAACCTAATCAACATGAACACTTTATTTCAACTCATTCACAATTTTCAATATGAAACAGAATGCAAAGGTTTTTTGAAGAAGACCTACTCTCATTTGCACAGTTTTTTTTTTTTGCAATGTTAGAACATTCAAACTCTTCTAGCGCAAATATTTTCCCATATATTCATCACATTCATCACATTCTGTGGTGCTGTCAACAAGGAACAAAATGCTGAAAACCGCATTTCAATCAGACTTTAATGTTTTGAGTTATAAGCAAAAGAGTGATTTTAAGCAAAACGCTCTCTAGTGGCAAAATGAGAAACAAAATTGCAAATACAGCAAATACTTCAAACAAGTATATAAGTCGCACTAGCTGAACATTCTTTTTCTTATATATCACAATTTGAAGCATAAAAACTGATTTACAATTATTAAAAAAAAAAAGGATCAAACTTTGGACTGCCGTATAATGACCAATTCAAGTCTTCAAAAACTAAACATCACTGGAAAAGGCTCTTTAAGAACTAAAACTTTTGTTCATATACTCTCAATGAAATATTTTTAGTTTTGGAGCTATTTGTGGCCGAATAAAAACACAATAATCGTGATATGACCTTGACCTTTTCAATTTTTTTTTTAATTGTGAGGCCCTGAAAATTTCATGACGAATAAACAAAAAATAAAGTCAGGAGCGACAAAAAACATGTTTTTGGAATATTAATTTTTCCTAAATTTAAGTGAAGTTTGATCGTTTCTAGAGGACAAACCACGCATTTCTTAAATTCGCCACCCCACATATTTTATTTGTATACGTCTTTCAAATGGTATGCAGGAGACTGAATTCTATCTGATCTCTAAAAAAAAGGTAAGGTTTTTCGTAGACCTACCCTCATTTGCACAGTTGTTTTTTTTTGCGAGGTTCGAACATTCAACCTTCCGTAGCTCAAAAGCTTTCAGACACATGGACCCTCAAATCTATCATGTTATTAGGCTATTAACAGGGAACAGAATGCAAAAACCGCATTCGAATTGACTTCAACTTTTTCAGTTATAAGCAAAAGAATGATTTCAAGAAAAGCGCCCGTAACGGCAAAATGAGAAACAAGAAATATCTTTAAAAAAGATATTCGGCGTAGGATGAAAGAAAAACGAGATTTTCATTCATGCATAAATATACTTTAATTAAGAAACTTATAAATGGAATAAAACACATTTCAAAGCTCTAATGCTATGATAGGTTATAAAAGCATTGTTGTAAATAATTGTAGAAAACATGTCTAATTTTGGTAGTGAACAATGATGAATGGCAATGTTTTTAACAAGGTTTATTTTGCAAATAAGAAAATAGTCCACGAGATGTGTACAACAACAGGAATGTAGCAAAAAAAGTACAATTTTAAAATAATGTCTATATATATTCAAAACAAAACGTACAGTAAAGACTGACTAGACTATTATACAAAAGACACGACTGACCATTATCGTAAACAGGCTTACCTGCACCATAAAAAATTGTAAAATGATTAAAATCAGAATATGAAATGATTTGATATAACAAATATTTCAGAGTACCTCCAAATGTTCTTATTTAAAAGCAGTGTAATGTTATAAATTATCCTATGAACTATAAAAAAATCTATGATGATCCGCTGCATAAAACCTAATTTAGTTCCAGGCTGATCATGTAATGAGCAGTTATCTGCTCGTTGTAGTTAGGACATACAATTTTTTCTTCACCTTTATTTTATTTCTTACTGACAAAAGCTTGTTTAGGTCTGATTTTATCAGTTGTAAACTGTATCAAAATAGTTTATACAGGTATATACATTAATGATCAGCACCTTAAAGCATAGATTCATTGATAAAGGACTTCTAGAACATTCCGAGGAAAAGCGCGCGAAAGACCGACGCACAACAAATTTAGTACGCTCTAGAAATAGTTCAGTATTTTTTCTATGAAATATACTTATTTATAGACGGTAATACAAAAAATTATATCTGTAAATAGGCTTGTTTGATATTTGTTTATATCATTATTGCATATGACAATTATGATATAAAAGCGTTATTAGTTGTTTTGGTTTTGGCGAATTAATTTTCAATGAGAGCATCTCGGCAGACTGGAAGAATTCAATATACATAGTAATTAAGGGGTTTCATGTCATAACACGGTGGATTCTTTTTTGTTGTTTTAAATCATTTTCACAAAGTAGCATTCCTCAATTGATGGAAAAGGATTGTATTTAACTTACTGAAATCACTTTCATGTTTACATCAAAAAGAAAAGTAATAACACCAAGCTGAATGATATATACAAGCTGCACCCCTTATTTACAGTAATTTTATAGTCCATAACGATGCGTTAACCAATAACAGGAGTCCTTTTATTCAGCTTAGAATTATTTACCGCTGTTAGCGTACATTTGATTGGATTAAGATGCGAGTTGAAATCGAAATTATACAGCTACGCCGAAAAAAATGATTAAAATTTTACCATTAGGTACCTAGCAATGCAGCAAATAGTTCAATCAAGTATACTAGTCGCACAAGTCAAACTTTTTATTCTTATGTATCAGAATTTGAAGCATAAAACCTGATTTACAATTATTCCAAAAAAGGATCCAACTTTGGACTGCCGTATAATGACCAAATCAAGTCCGATCGTCAAAAACTAAACATCACTGGAAAGAACTCTTGAAAACTAAAACTTTTGTTCATATACTCTCAATGATTTTTTTTTACTTTTGGAGCTATTTGGAGCCGAATAAAAACACAAAAAACGTAATATGACCTTGACCTTTTAATTATTTTCTTAACTTTTTAATTGCCAGGTCCTTTCAAAAACAACAATACATATCGTGTGAAAATTTCATGAAGAATGAACAGAAAATAAAGTCAGAAGCGACAAAAACATGTTTTTGAAATTTTAATTTTTCCTAAAATTTAGTGACGTTTGACCGTTACTAGAGGACAAACCATGCATTTCTTAAATTTGCCACCCCATATAGTTTGTGCATATATGTCTTGCAAATCATTTGCAGTAAACAGAACTCTTCTATTTGATGTCTAACAAAAATGGATAGGTTTTTCGCAGACCTACCCTCATCTGCAAAGTTTTTTGCGAGGTTCGAACTTTCAACCTTCCGTTACTAGCTCAAAATTTTACAACCTCTCATACATAGAAACTATCATAATTTATTAGGCTATCAACAAGGAACACGATGCAACAAACCGCATTTGGATCAGACTTCAACTTTTTGAGTTATAAGTAGAAGAGTGCTTTCAAGCTAAGCGCCCCCAAGCGGCAAAATGAGAAAAAAAAGATTACAATTTTTCCATTAGGTACCTAGCAATGCAGCAAATAGTTCAATCAAGTATACAAGTCGCACTAGTCAAATATTCCATTTCTTATATATCACAATTTGAAACATAAAAACTGATTTACAATTATTCCAAAAAAGGATCAAAGTTTGGACTGCCGTAAAATGACCAAATCAAGTCCGATCTTCAAAAACTAAACACCAATGGAAAGATCTCTTCATAGACTAAAACTTTTGTTCATATACTTTCTATAAAATATTTTTAGATTTGGAGCTATTTTGTGCCGATAAAAATAATAATAATTGGTATATGACCTTGACCTTTGCATATTATGCTTGATTTTTTTTCATGATTTTATTTGTTTTATAAAAATGCATAAACAGTGAAATAATGATAAAGATTGAACAAAAAATAAAGTCAGGAGCAGCAAAAAAGAGGAAACATATGGATATACAATTGTTTGATAAGAGGATCAAACTTTGGACTGTGGTCATTTGATCAAATGAAGTCCGATCTTCAAAAACTAAACACCAATGGAAAGACCTCTTCACAGACTAAAACTTTTGTTCATATACTTTCTATAAAATATTTTTAAATTTGGAGCTATTTTATGCCGATATAAATAATAATAATTAGTATATGACCTTGACCTTTGCATATTATGGGTAATTTTTTTTCTCTGATTTTATTTGTTTTATAAAACTGCATTAACAGTGAAAAAATGATGAAGATTGAATAAAAAATAAAGTCAGGAGCTGCAAATAACCTTAAAAGTCATGCTTTTAAAATGTTGATTTTTCAAAAATATTGGTAAAGTTTGACCGCATACTGTGGACAAACCATGCATTTTTCAAAATCGCCACACCATATTTTTTGTGCGTATATGTCTTGTGAATCATATGCAACAAACAAAATTCTCCTATCTCATCTCTGAAAAAAATGGGGACTTTTTTCGTAGACCTACCTTTATTTCATCGTTTTTTCGAGATTCGAACTTTCAACCTCCTGTAGCACGAAAGTTTTATATACGCAAATAATTGAAACCTATCATATTTTATTAAGTTTCTGTCAAGGAACACAATGCAAAAAACCGCATTAGAATCGGACCTCAAATAACAGAGTTATTAGCCCTTAGTCATTTTTACAAAACGCCACCTAGCGGCAAAACTAAGACAAAAATGAAAATTTTCTCAACGTTAGGATCAAATTCAGATCATAGGACAAAAGTGGTAAAAAAATCAGAAATGTGACTTTTTTCTATCATGGTGATATGCCGTTCACAAAAAAAGGTTAGAAAAATAATAATAAAAACTAGAATCGCAATTAGAATTGCGACATCATCGGTTTTCGCAATTCAATCTCATTCTTTTCAAACATTGCAATTCACGAATTGTATTACAAAAGCAAATGAATTTCTATGCGTGTGTTGATACTTAAGAGTACAAAACTGCTGCTTTTATGTAAAAAGGTGCATAATCTGTGATTTATTCAAAGATATAAGCTTTAATCGGACTTCGGTACAAAATTTGTCACAAAGTTTGAAGATGATTGCAAAAGAAATGTTTATCATATACCCACACAAGTCTGCAAAGTCTATGCAAGGTTCGAACATTCAACCTTCTATAGCCAGTAGAAAAAATCAGGTTTTTAAATTTGGATTGTAACAACTTTTTGTATATGATTTAAGTTTTTGAAAAGTAGGTCAAACTCCAAGGTCAAGGTCACAAGCCAAAAGTCATAGTTCCAAATGATAGATCTTGAATTGGGCTGTCTACATGTAAAATATCTAAGCTCTATCTCTTAGAATATAAAAGATATAAGCCAGGTTAAAGGTTTGTTCACGGACGACAACGACGAAAATGACGCGAGGGGTTTGACATTAGATCTCCGGACTTTCTTCTCAGATATCAAGCAAAGTGCCCCTTTGCGGAATATGATAAACAAAATTTATTTACATATTGCAAATTAGATCTTAGAAATGCAGTAAATTAAGATGGCTGATATCTGCCATTTTTTATTTTCGTGTACTAGCCCTTAAAGGTGAAAGGGGAAATAACGCAACCATGTGTCTTTATGTCTTGGCCAAAAAATGCGAATGAAAGAAAACGTGCCATATTAATGTTATATCGACTTTGGACAAAGACACGAAATCACGAAATATGCCACCTGAAATAAACTTTTGAGGTAACATACTGATTTAAGATTTTTTGATAAAGGATCAATCTTTGGACTGATGTAATTTGATCTAATGAAGTCCGATCTTCAAAAACTAAACACCAATGGAAAGATCTCTTCACAAACTAAAACTTTTGTTCATATACTTTCTATAAAATATTTTTAGATTTGGAGCTATTTTATGCCGATAAAAATAACAATTATCGGTATTATGACCTTGACCTTTGCATATTTTCATCGTTATTTACTATGAGTTTATTTGTATTATTTAAATGCATAAACAGTGAAAAAATGAAAAGAGTGAAAAAAAAGTCAGTGCTGCAAAAAAGAGGAAACATTCGGATTTACAATTGTTTGAACAAAGGATCAAACTTTGGACTGTGGTCATTTGATCAAATGAAGTCCGATCTTCAAAAACTAAACACCAATGGAAAGATCTCTTCACAGACTAAAACTTATGTTCATATACTTTCTATAAATTATTTTTTTTGGAGCTATTTTTGCCATCAAAATAATAATAATTGGTATATGACCTTGACCTTTGCATATTATGCTTGATTTTTTTCTATGATTTTATTTCTTTTATACAAATGCATAAACAGTGAAATAATGATAAAGATTGAACAAAAAATAAAGTCAGGAGCAGCAAAAAAGAGGAAACATATGGATATACAATTGTTTGATAAGAGGATCAAACTTTGGACTGTGGTCATTTGATCAAATGAAGTCAAATATTCAAAAACTAAACACCAATGGAAAGATCTCTTCATAGACTAAAACTTTTGTTCATATACTTTCTATAAAATATTTTTAGATTTGGAGCTATTTTATGCCGATAATAATAATAATAATTGGTATATGACCTTGACCTTTGCATATTATGCTTGATTTTTTCTATGATTTTATTTCTTTTATACAAATGCATTAACAGTGAAAAAAAGATGAAGATTGAATAAAAAATAAAGTCAAGAACTGCAAATAACCGTAAAAGTCATGCTTTTAAAATGTTGATTTTTCGAAAATATTGGTTATGTTTGACCGCGTACTGTGGACAAACCATGCATTTCTCAAAATCGCCACACCATATATTTTGTGCGTGTATGTCTTGCGAATCATATGCAACAAACAATATTCTCCTATCTCATCTCTGAATAAAATGGGTAGTTTTTTCGTAGACCTACCTTTATTTCATCGTTTTTTCGAGATTCGAACTTTCAACCTCCTGTAGCACGAAAGTTTAATATACGCAAATAATTGAAACGTATCCTATTTTATTAAGTTTCTGACAATGAACACAATGCAAAAAACCACATTTGAATCGGACCTCAAATAACAGAGTTACTAGCCCTTAGTCGTTTTTACAAAACTCCACCTAGCGGCAAAACTAAGAGAAAAATTAAAATTTTCTCAACGTTAGGATCAAATTCAGATCATAGGACAAAACTGGTAAAAAAATCAGAAATGTGACTTTTTTCTATCAGGGTGATATGCCGTTCACAAAAAAAGGTTAGAAAAATAATAATAAAAAAAATAAAACAGAAGAAGAACAATAGGTTTTCGCCCAGCGATGCGAAAACCTAACTAGAATCGCAATCGCGATATCATCGGTTTTCGCAAAAGCAATTCCATTAAGTTCACGAGTCGCATGATTCGAAAAATATTTCTTCGTTCAATGGCTTGTTTATAATGTTAACAGCGATCTTTCAAACACTTTTGTCGCAATGTTTAAGAAGACTTTTTACCCAAAAGAAGATTTTTGAGTATTACCTATCAGTTATGTAGTCGCGATATCATCGGTTTTCATGAAAGCAATTCCATTCAGTTCACGAGTCGCATGATTCGAAAAACATTTCTTCGTTCAATTGCTTGTTGATACTGTTAACAGTGATCTTTGAAACGTTTCTGTCGCAATGTTTAAGCAGACTTTTTACCCAAGAGAGTATTGTTGAGTATTACCTGTCAGTTATGAAATCGCGATATCATCAGTTTTCATGAAAGCAATTCCATTCAGTTCATGAGTCACATGATTCGAAAAACATATTTCTTTGTTCAATGGCTTGTTGAATACTGTTAACAGTGATCATTCAAACATTTTTGTCGCAATGTATAATCAGACTTTTTACCAAGAAGAATACTTTTGAGTATTACCTGTCTGTTATGTAGTCGTAAACTTGAAAACATTTTTTACGGACTTCGGGTACTGCAATGTTATATGTGTGTTTAGCTTTAAGATGAAGACAAATGACAATTGTATTCGATAAACAACAATTGCAAACGACAAACAACAGTATAAAATGACACACGACAATGCAATATGCCAGTCAACACTATTATGAACAACTGTTGCATTGAATTACTATCATTTTTATGAAATATCGCATTATCTTTTTTGTGTCATTTCAAATTGATGTCACCGAAGAACAGAATGCAAAAAAAAAATCGCATAAAAATCAGACTTCATTTTTTTTTAAAATTATTAATAGTGATTTCAAGCTAATCGCCCCCAAGCGGCAAAATGAGAACCAAAACTGATTAAAATTTTACTATTAGGTACCTAGCAATGCAGCAAATGGTTCAATCAAGTATACAAGTCGCACTAGTCAAACATTCTATTCCTTATATATCACAATTTGAAGCATAAAAACTGATTTACAATTGTTCTAAAGAGATCAAAACTTGGACTGCCGTAAAATGACCAAATCAAGTCCGATCTTCAAAAACTAAACACCAATGGAAAGATCTCTTCATAGACTAAAACTTTTGTTCATATACTTTCTATAAAATATTTTTAGATTTGGAGCTATTTTATGCCGATAAAAATAATAATAATTGGTATATGACCTTGACCTTTGCATATTATACTTGATTTTTTTTCTATGATTTTATTTGTTTTATAAAAATGCATAAACAGTGAAATAATGATGAAGATTGAACAAAAAATAAAGTCAGGAGCAGCAAAAAAGGGGAAACATATGGATATACAATTGTTTGATAAGAGGATCAAATTTTGGACTGTGGTCATTTGATCAAATGAAGTCCGATCTTCAAAAACTAAACAATAATGGAAAGATCTCTTCACAGACTAATACTTTTGTTCATATACTTTCTATAAAATATTAAAAAAATAATAACCTTTGCATATTATGCTTGATTTTTTTCTATGATTTTATTTGTTTTATAAAAATGCATAAACAGTGAAATAATAATGAAGATTGAACAAAAAATAAAGTCAGGAGCAGCAAAAAAGAGGAAACATATGGATATACAATTGTTTGATAAGAGGATCAAACTTTGGACTGTGGTAATTTGATCAAATGAAGTCCGATCTTCAAAAGCTAAACACCAATGGAAAGATCTCTTCACAGACTAAAACTTTTGTTCATATACTTTCTATAAAATATTTTTAGATTTGGAGCTATTTTATGCCGATAAATATAATAATAATTGGTATATGACCTTGACCTTTGCATATTATGGGTGATTATTTTTCTATGATTTTATTTGTTTTATGAAAATGCATTAACAGTGAAAAAATGATGAAGATTGAATAAAAAAAAAAGTCAGGAGCTGCAAATAACCTTAAAAGTCATGCTTTTAAAATGTTGATTTTTCGAAAATATTGTTTATATTTGACCGCGTACTGTGGACAAACCATGCATTTCTCAAAATCGCCACACCATATATTTTGTGCGTATATGTCTTGCGAATCATATGCAACAAACAAAATTCTCCTATCTCATCTCTGAAAAAAATGGGGACTTTTTTCGTAGACCTACCTTTATTTCATCGTTTTTTTCGAGATTCGAACATTCAACCTCCTGTAGCACGAAAGTTTTATATACGCAAATAATTGAAACGTATCATATTTTATTAAGTTTCTGACAAGGAACACAATGCAAAAAACCACATTTGAATCGGACCTCAAATAACAGAGTTATTAGCCCTTAGTCATTTTTACAAAACGCCACCTAGCGGCAAAACTAAGACAAAAATGAAAATTTTCTCAACGTTAGGATCAAATTCAGATCTTAGGACAAAACTGGTAAAAAAATCAGAAATGTGACTTTTTTCTATCATGGTGATATGCCTGCTGTTCACAAAAAAAGGTAAGAAAAATAATAATAAAAAAAAAAAAAATAAAACAGAAGAAGAACAATAGGTTTTCGCAAGCGATGCGAAAACCTAACTAGAACCGCAAAGCGGCATCTTGGTTTTCGCTTTTAACTTGACTAGTAAGAGTACTGGTTTCAACAATAATCGGTATTATGACCTTGACCTTTGCATATTTTCATCGTAATTTACTATGATTTATTTGTATTATAAAAATGCATAAACATTGAAAACATGATGAAGATTGAACAAAAAATAAGGTCAGGAGCTGCAAAAAAGAAGAAACATATGGGTTTTCAAATTTTTGATAAAAGGATCAAACTTTGGACTGTGGTAATTTGATCAAATGAAGTCCGATCTTCAAAAACTAAACACCAATGGAAAGATCTCTTCACAAACTAAAACTTTTGTTCATATACTTTCTATAAAATATTTTTAGATTTGAAGCTATTTCGTGCCGATAAACATAAAAATAATCGGTATTATGACCTTGACCTTTGCATATTTTCATCGTTATTTACTATGAGTTTGTTTGTATTATTTAAATGCATAAACAATGAAAAAATGATGAAGATTGAACAAAAAATAAAGTTAGGAGCTCCAAAAAAGAGGAAACATACGGATTTACAATTGTTTGATAAAAGGATCAAACTTTGGACTGTGGTAGTTTGTTTAAATGAAGTCCGATCTTCAAAAACTAAATACCAATAGAAAGATCTCTTCACAAGCTAAAACTTTTGTTCATATACTTTCTATAAAATATTATTAGATTTTGAGTTATTTTATGCCGATAAAAATAATAATAATTGGTATATGACCTTGACCTTTGCATATTATGTTTGATTTTTTTTCCATGAGTTTATTTGTTTTATAAAATTGCATAAACAGTGAAATAATGATGAAGATTGAACAAAAAATAAAGTCAGGAGCTGCAAATAACCTTAAAAGTCATGCTTTTAAAATGTTGATTTTTCGAAAATATTGGTTAAGTTTGACCGCATACTGTGGACAAACCATGCATTTCCCGAATTCGCCACCCCATATATTTTGTGCGTATATGTCTTGCGAATCATATGCAACAAACAAAATTCTCCTATCTCATCTCTGAATAAAATGGGTAGGTTTTTGGTAGACCTACCCTTATTTCACAGTTTTTGCGAGATTCGAACTGTCAACCTCCTGTAGCACGGAAGTTTTATATACGCAAATTTTTGGAACCTATCATATTTTATTGGGGTATTTAGAAGGAACATTATGCAAAAACCGCATTTGAATCGGACTTCAAATAATTGAGATATTGCTTAGTAAACATTTTCATATAAAACGCCCCCTGGCGGGAAAATCAAAAGAAAAATGAAAATTATCTCGACGTTAGGATCATCATCAAATACGTGGTTATTACTGATAAAAGTTTCATAGATGTGGCTTTTCTCACCTCGGAGCTATGCCGTTCACAAAAAAGGGAAGAAAAATAAAAAAAACTAGAATCGCAATCAGAATTGCGATATCATCGGTTTTCGCAATTCAATCACATTTTTAAACAATAGAAATTGAAATGTATCATATTTGATTAGGCTTATGACAAGCAACACAACGCAAAAAAAACGTAATTGAATCAGACCTCAAATAACAGAGTTATTAGCCTCTAGTGACTTTTACAAAACGCCCCCTAGGGATAATTATATCAAAGGGGAATAACACAAAAAGTGCACAAGGTAGACATATGGTCCTTGCGCACTGCACTTCGCGTCATTGCAAGGAACATACAAATGAAGTTTCAAGTCATTCAAACTTATAGTGACAAAGTTATGCTTCGGACAAGAAATTCTATCAAAGGGAAATAACTAAAAAAGTGCACAAGGTAGAGTTATGGTTCTTATGCACTGCACTTTGCGTCATTGAAAGGAACATACATGTGAAGTTTCAAGTCATTCAAATTTATTGTGACAAAGTTACCCTCCGGACAAGAAATTCTATCAAAGGGGAATAACTCAAAAAGTGCACAAGGTACAGTTATGAATCTTGCGCACTGCACTCCTTGTCATTGCAAGGAACATACATATGAAGTTTCAAGTCATTCAAACTTATGATGACAAAGTTATGCTCCGGACAAGAAATTGTATCAAAGGGGAATAACTCAAAAAGTGCAGATGGTAGAGTTATGGTTCTTGTGCACTGCACTTGGCGTCATTGCAAGGAACATACATATGAAGTTTCAAGTCATTCAAACTTATGGTGACAAAGTTATGCTCCGGACAAGAAATTCTATCAAAGGGGAATAACACAAAAAGTGCACAAGGTAGAGTTATGGTTCTTGTGCACTGCACTTGGCGTCATTGCAAAGAACATACATATGAAGTTTCAAGTCATTCAAACTTATTGTGACAAAGTTAGCTCTGGACAAGAAATTCTATCAAAGGGGAATAACTCAAAAAGTGCACAAGGTAGAGTTATGGTTCTTGCGCACTGCACTCCGTGTCATTGAAAGGAACATACAAAGTAACCCCTATACTATAGTCAGGCTACTCAAAAATGATATTAAGCAAAATCTCCAATAGCAGCAAAACGATAAACAAATTTATTTACATATTACATTTTAGTTTTTAGAAATGCAGTAAATTAGGATTTCTGCAGTTTAGTGTGTTCTTGTCTTCACTCTGAAAGGCGAAAGGTGAAATTACAAAACATGCCATATTGTCGTTGTGAAGAAATTAAATATGCCAGGCAAAATAACAAAATTTTAACAGGCGAATGAAAAAAAGTATCGTCTTTGAATGTTTCTTGTTAGCAGTACGAAACCTTTTATGTCAGAACCATTTATCTGTCTTATATTGTATCTTGACCCTAATAGGCGAAAGAATGAAAAGATGCCATATTGTCATTATTTCGCCTTTTGCTTTTTGGGTCAAAGACACAACATATGCCTGGCAAAATAACAAAATTTTAATAGGTGAAGGAAAGAAAAGTTTCATCTTTGAATGTTTCATGTCCTGGGTTATAAACATCAGACACCACGATATAGCAGATTTCCTGTTGTAGTGTTTTCGACTAACAAAAAAGTTGAAGGAACAAAATGACAACACTTCTGGTTTTGCCATCCGTGGTTATTCTTAATCACTGAAGAATCTGCTGACATTAAGAACATAGAGTAAATAATTATATGAAAATGTAATACTGAAAAAATTAGTATGGAAAAGTTCAATTTATATATGATATAAGCAAGTTCTTATGTAAGACATGCTGGAAACTGCTGACTATATGCACAAAGCAGGAAACTGGTGACCCTATATAGGATGAGAATCTGGAGGGAGAAACTCAAAGCATTCAAAGACGAAACATTTTGTCCTTTCGCCTTTAAAAAATGTATATTTCACTTGACATGTTTCGTGTTGTCGTGTCCTTGCCCGAAAGGCAAAATAAAGACATTGTGGCATTTTTCGTTATTTCGCTTTCGGGCGAAATGGCAGAAATCAGCCACCACAGTCCCCTGATCATATATACAAATAGAAACCGGAGGGCGAAACCATAGTGCTATCTTATTATTTCGACTTTTCCTTTTGATGCGCAAAAACACGACAACACGAAATCTGCTACAGTGTCGTGTCTTCGCCTTTCAGGTTTAGGGTGCGAACACAAGAACACGACAACTAAAGGGCGCCAAAATGAAATGGTTTCTACCTGCAAACATGAAACATTCAAAGAGGAAAGTTTTTATTCAATTAGGGTACTTTTTTTTGCTTTGCCTGTTAAAATTTCATTATTTCGCCTGGAATATTTTGTGTTTTCGTGTTTTTGCACCGAAAGGCAAAAGGTAAAATAACGACATTATGGCATGTTTTTGTTATTTCGCCTTTTGCCTTTCGGAATGAAGACACGAACACACGAAATGTCTAAAATAATCCACCATTGAAGAAAGTTCAGTCAAGTATACAAGAAGCACAAGTCGAATACTTTTCTTTATACATCACAATTTGAAGCAAAAGAAAATGTAACCAAAAAAGATCAAATTTTTACCAATATTACATCACCAAATCATGTTTTTTTTTATTTGGTGCAATTTGGTGCCCAATAAAATACAATATTATAAACTTACTTCATATCCGTATCCTATCCTAGATCATGTGTATATAAGGATGTGTGTTACTGGTTGGTCAAATCACCTATAAGCATGTTGTCATTAGTATATATAACATGACAATCATTTTATAGAAGAAACCATGCCATATCTATATAATCTTTCTCCATTGAAACTTTAATACTTTGTAAAAATCCGTAACACAGTTGTTTTGATTTGCTTTCATGAGTCACCCGGTACCACATTTTTTCTACACGAACATGATACTCTGTTATTAGACTAGCATCAGTTATTGTTTATTACACTATGCTATCTATGTATCAGTGCAGTATTCGATTAATTCTCATGGTACTTCACTGTCTCTCTCCCTGTCTGTTTCTCTCTTTTTTTTTAATCTCACACTTAAATTTAGGTTGATTTAAAAGCTTACTTAGCTGATTACCTGTACATCACATGATGATTTTTTTTTGCCTGTAATGCTAATGTTTCCAACCTATGTAAGACTTATGCAATGTTTATAATTAAAATCCCTTAATATTGAAAATTCTATCTTCCAAGGTGCTATATACGCGTGAATCTAGCCTGTAGTTTATCAACTTTGTTGTTATGATTACGTAAAGTGTCCTCGTTTTCAATACAATACTGAATGATTTCAATACAACTGACTTTTTAATTTGAAATCCTATTTTTTAAGTATTTTCTACCTAATCAATTGATTACAGCAGTATTATAACTATGCTGTAGTGGTGTATTGTGATTTATATGTTACATCTATGACAGAGAGAGGGAGAGGGGGGGGGGGGGGGGGGGAGAGAGAGAGAAAGTAAAACTGACGCTCTAACCACACTCATTGATTTTTTATACGTCTTGTAAAATCATCAGTGGATGGTTGTTTTGTCTGTCTCCCAATAATGAGTGATCATTTAGCTTTCTCCTTTAAATGACGCGTAAAGAAGTCAATGCACGAAAACCAAGTTAACCGAATAAACTGGCAGCGTTAGTATCGTGCATGGATCGTATCGTGTATATGAACCAAACGTGTAACGTGCGCGCACCGTGTACCGTGCGTTCCGTGTCCGTGCAACGTGCGTTCCGTGTCCGTGTAACGTGCGTTCCGTGTGCCGACTTGCACACAAGCCGCACTGTATATACACATAATAAAGTTATTATATATGAAATTCATAAAATTCGTAAATGATTGTTATGATGCAGATATTTTCTAAGGCTGAGATGTATTCAGAAATCAAGTAACCTTACAATCATATATACACTTTTAAAAACTTGTGTAGAAAGGTATATGCAAAGGTACACATTACTTATTGTTTGCAAAACTGACTCTAGCATAAAAACATTAATGTTGAGATTTTCATAGCTATATTTTTCATTATGCCCAATTAAATCTATGTGAGAGAGAGAGACAGACAGACAGATAGAGAGGTAAGGATGAGAGCAGAAACTTATAGTGATTTATTCGCTTCAATAACAGTGTACTGCATTGGTGGCTAAGATAAGTCAGTCTGCTTTTAAACATAGCTACCAATCTCCAAAGGCTGACCTACATAATTGATCAGCGGTACTCATTCTACTTGAGATAAGACAGTCTGCCTCTTTAGCTTGCATATACATGTAATCCTCGTCAGGATAAGAAGCTTTTTTTTCTCCAGAAACCATTAACTTTGTCATGTCATAGATACTACATTTCACAACCGATTTTGATCAAGATTATTTTACTTGAATTATAAGATTTTAAACTTCAGGATAATCACACAAAAAAATAACTAAATTCAAACTTTGAAAACAAATTTACAATTTTTCCAAAGAGGATAAACTTTGAACTGCCATAAAATGACCAAATCAAGCCCGATCTTCAAAAACTAAACATCATTTGAAAGGTCTCTTCAAGACCTAAATCTTATCCGCACATGATAACAATGAAATATTTTTAGTTTTTGAGCTATTTGAGGCCGTTTAAAAATCCAATAATCATGATATGACCTTGACCTTTGCAATATTTTTAAAAAAAAATTTCTCTGGAACATTCAGAACATTAAACTACATAAAGTGTGAAAATTTCATGGAAAAGGAACAAAAAATAAAATCAGGAGCAACACAAATGTGTTCAAGAAATGTTAATTTGTCCCAAAATTTAGTAAAGTTTGACCGTTTCTAGAAGACAAACAATGCATTTTTCAAAATCGCCAACCCATATATTTTGTGCGTATATGTCTTGCAAATCATATGCAACAAAAAGAACTCTTCTATCTCATCTCTGAAAAAACTGGATAGGTTTTTCGTAGACCTACCCTCATTTTCACCATTTTTTGTAAGGTTTGAACTTTCAACCTTCCGTAGCTCAAAAGATTTATGTACGCCAATCATTGAAATCTATCATATTTTATTAGGCTATCATCAGTGAACATAATGCAAAAAACCGCATTTGAATCGGACCCCAAATAACAGAGTTACTCCTCTTTTTATGATTTTATACAAAGCGCCCCTAGCGGAAAAACAAAGACAAAAATGAAAATTTTCTCAACGTAAGGATTAAGTTCATATAAGTAGAAAAAACTGGTAGAAATTTCATAATTGTGCCTTTTTTCTATCATGGCGATATGCCGTTCACAAAAACCGGCGGAAAAATAATAAAAAAAAAAAAAAAAATAAAACAGAGAAGAGAAAAAATAAAAAAAAAAAAACATTTTTCCTTCGATTCAAATGGTCTTGTGTGATATACTGTTTATAACTTTAGCGATCATAATTCAAAAACATTTGTTGTCGCAATGTTTTAAACAGACTTTTTACACCCAAAAGAATATTTTTGAGTATTACCTGTCAGTTATGTAGTCGTGATATCAATGTTTTCACGAAAGCAATTCCATTCAGTTCACGAGTTGCATGATTCGAAAACATTTCTTCGTTCAATGGCTTGTTGATACTGTTAAACAGTGATCTTTCAAACATTTTGTCGCAATGTTTAAGCAGACTTTTTGACCCAAAAGAATATTGTTGAGTATTACCTGTCAGTTATGTAGTCGCGATATCATCAGTTTTCACGAAATCAATTCCTTTCAGTTCACGAGTCGCATGTTTCAAAAAACATATTTCTTCGTTCAATGGCTTGTTGAATACTGTTAACAGTGATCTTTCAAACATTTTTGTTGCAATGTTTAAGCAGACTTTTTACCAAGAAGAACACTTTTAAGTATTACCTGTCTGTTATGTAGTCGCAAACTTGAAAACCTTTTTTACGGACTTCGGGTACTGCAACGTTATATTTGTGTGTTGCTTTATGATGGCAGACATACGACAATTGTACTCGATAAACAAGAATTGCAAACGACAAACAACAGTTTAAAATAACACGCGACAATGTATTATGCAACTCAACACTATTACAGACTAATGTTACATTGAATTACTATCATTTTCATGAAATATCGCTTTGATTTTTAGTGTTGTTTCAAATTGATGTCACCAAGAAACAGAATGCAAAAAAAATTGCATAAAATCAGACTTCAATTATTTTAGTTATAAGAGTGATTTCAAGTCAAGCGCCCCCTAGCGGCAAAACGAGAAACAAAATTGAGTAAATATTTTCTATTAGGTACCTAGCAATGCAGCAAATGGTTCAATCAAGTATACAAGTCGCACTAGTCAAACATTCTATTCCTTATATATCAAAATTTGAAGTATAAAACCTGATTTACAATTGTTCTAAAGAGGATCAAAATTTGGGCTGCCGTAAAATGACGAAATCAAGTTCATTCTTCAAAAACTAAACATCACTGGAAAGGGCTCTTCAAGAACTAAAACTTTTGTTCATACACTTTCAATAAAATATTTTTTGTTTTTGAGCGATTTTGAGCCGAATAAAAACACAGTAATCGTAATATGACCTTGACCTTTGCAATTTCATTTTAACTTCTTAATTGTGGGGTCATTTCAAACATAACAATACATAACTTGTGAAAATATCATGAAGAATGGACTAAAAATAAAGTCAGGAGCGACAAAAACCATGTTTTTGAAATTTTGATTATTCCTAAAATTTAGTGAAGTTTGACCGTTTCTAGAGGACAAACCATGCATTTATTAAGTTCACCACCCCATATATTTTGTGCGTATATGTCTTGTAAATAATTTGCAGCAAACAGAATTCTTCTATCTGATCTCTAACAAAAATGGATAGGTTTTTCGTAGACCTACCCTCATCTGCACAGTTTTTTGCGAGGTTCGAACTTTCAACCTTCCTTAAGAAGCTCAAAAAGTTTTAGCCACTCATACTTGGAAACTATCATATTTTATTAGGCTATCAACAAGGAACACAATGCAACAAACCGCATTTGGATCAGACTTCAACTTTTTGAGTTATAAGTAGAAGAGTGTTTTTAAGCTAAGCGCCCCCTAGCGGCAAATGAGAAACAAAATTGATTAAAATTTTACCATTAGGTACCTAGCAATGCAGCAAATAGTTCAATCAAGTACGCAAGTCGCACTAGTCGAACATTCTATTTCTTATACATCACAATTTGAAGCATAAAAACTGATTTACAATTATTCCAAAAAAGGATCAAACTTTGGATTGCCGTAAAATGACCAAATCAAGTCCGATCTTCAAAAACTAAACATCACTGGAAAGAGCTCTTGAATAACTAAAACTTTTGTTCATATACTTTCAAAGAAATATTTTTAGTTTTGGAGCTATTTGGGGCCGAATAAAAACACAATAATCGTAATATGACCTTGACCTTTTCATTTTTTTTTAAACTTTTTAATTGTGATCCCCTTTCAGACATAACAATACATAACTTGTGAAAATATCATGAAAAATTAACAAAAAATAAAGTCAGAAGCGATAAAAAACATGTTTTTGAACCTTTAACTTTTCCTAAAATTTAGTGAAGTTTGACCGTTTCCAGAGGACAAACCATGCATTTCTTAAATTTGCCACCCCATATAGTTTGTGCGTATATGTCTTGCAAATCATTTGCAGTAAACAGAACTCTTCTTTTTGATGTCTAACAAAAATGGATAGGTTTTTCGTAGACCTACCCTCATTTGCACAGTTTTTTGCGAGGTTCGAACTTTCAACCTTCTGTAGCTCAAATACTTCAGCGACACGTACCCTCGAAACCTATCATATTTTATTTGGCTATCAACAAGGAACAGAATGCAAAAAACCGCATTTGAATCGGACCTCAAATAAGTGAGTTATTAGCCATTAATAAATTTCATGCAAAACGCCCCCTGGCGGGAAAAGTAAGACAGAAATGAAAATTTTCTCAATGTTAGGATCATTTTCAAATACATGGTAATAACTGATTAAAATTTCATACATGTGACTTTTTTCTATCATGGTGATATGCCGTTCACAAAAAAAGGTTAGAAAAATAATAAAAAAAATAAAAAATAAAACAGAAGAAGAACAATAGGTTTTCGCAAGCGATGCGAAAACCTAAATACAGGCACCCATGCAAATTGTCAGGAGTGGCTACCCAATGGAAAGGATAGCAATTGACATACTTGGAGAGTTACCTGTTACAGAAAAGGGTAATAGGTATATAGTAGTAATTGCTGACTACTTCACGAAATGGACAGAATGTTTTCCTATGAGAGATATGGAAGCTGCAACCATTGCTAAACTTCTGGTAGAGGAAGTTATTGCTAGGTTTGGTATTCCATCAATAATTCACTCTGATCAAGGGAGACAGTTTGAGAGCAAATTATTTCATGAAATGTGCCGTCTTTTAAATATTGAAAAGACAAGAACCACGCCTTATCATCCCCAATCAGATGGAATGGTTGAATGCTTTAACCGCACGTTGACTTCCATGCTGAGCGCTTATGTAAATGAACATCACATTAATTGGGATGAGCAGATTCCGTATGTTCTGATGGCTTACAGAAGCTCAGAACACGAGACAACCGGGATGACGCCAAACATGCTCATGCTTGGACGTGAAGTATGCACCCCGCTTGATCTAATATATGAGATGCCAGTGAGAGCAAAGTCCATTCCTGATCATGACTGGGTCTGGGAATTACGTGAGAGGATGGAAAACGAACATGCCATGGTTAGGGAGAATACACAAACTGCAATGCAAAGGCAGAAAAGCATGCGTGACCGAAGGATGCATTACGAGACCTTTGAGGTTGGAGATAAGGTCTATGTATTCTTCCCGGTCAAGAAAGTTGGTACTTCTCCAAAATTGACGTCGTTTTGGAGGGGCCCCTATACAATACTCAAGAAGAAGTCTGAGGTTTTGTATGAAATTGATTGCGGTAAAAACGAAACAGGTCAGGACAGGATAAGACATTGTCGGGGACAGATATTGGTAGGTGAAGACAAGAAAAAAAAAAAAAAAGAGAGAACAGATATAAGCTCATGTAAAGAAGATACTGGAGTAGAAGAATGTAAGATTGGAGAGAAAGTTGGTGTGAGCGAGGCTGAAGAGGTTGATGATGTGTGCATATTCGAAGAGAAGGAAGATGTTTCTCAATATGGCCGAAGGCGTAAGCCACCTGTGTGGGCTAAGGAATATGTCTTTTCTGCTTCCAGGTCTGTCATGGATAGGGACAAAGCAAGATCAAAGACACAACCGAAGAATCTGTTGTGTGGTTTGTACAAGAAACTGATCCCCGTAACTGAAAAGTTTGAGGAGCACCTGATAGAATGTGCCAAGAAGTATGGGCGTGATAATGTGTCATGTGATATCTGTGGTAAGGTGTTTAAAAAGGATGCTTATCTTCAGAAGCATATGAAGAAATTTCATGTTGAAATGGTTTCCCCTGGTAAGTCTCGGGCAGACACTGAAAGCATCGGAGAAGACCCAGATGTTGAACTAGTGTGTGAAGCAGCGGACGAAGTGGGCAAATCACCGGACAGGCAGAAAGAGACTCATTCAGCCCTAGTGGACAAAAGTGGGATAGCTACTTCAAAAGAAAAGATGAACAGGGATGGGACAAGCGATGTCTGTAAGGGAAAGGTGCACGAGTCTGATGCAGATTTTGGACCAATGAAGCGGAAGGCCACAACTCCGTTGCTGCCAGGTGTATGCAGGAAGATTGGTGTTAGTGAATGAAGAACGGGTGGACTAACTGTAAGTCGAGAGGTTCGTGGCCAGAGGGTGAAGATGTCGTGTATGAAAATATCACCACAGTCTTGTCGGAGACGGCACCGGGTAGTACCGTCGTAAACTTGGGTCAATACATGCGGGCTAAGGAGATAGACCCTTCCAGCATGAAGTTGGAGATATGTGATGATGGGAAAATCAAACTTGATTTTGACATTATTCACTGAATCATTTTTAAGCATTTTGATTAATCAGCATATTGGTTGAGACCAAAGGGATTGGTCGCCATGTTTATGAGTCACTTTTTGAAGTTATATTTTTGTTAAGTATATGACAATAATGTAAGGAAAGTTCTTTTGTATCCAGTGAGGGTTGGATTCAGGTTATGTCATTGAAGGGGTAGGAAACCCATAGGTATTAATAAATGTTTGTTCTTATATACTTTGTTTTAAATATATTCATGCGGGACGCATGAACCTGAAGGGGAGGGTAATGTAGTATTTGCACTGTATCAGACATTAACGATTTGGTGTAGTTTGATTTTCAACAGTATTAATTCGAATATTGGTGCAATTTGATCTTGTGTACGGTATGGTGTTTTGATAAGGCGTAAACCATTTCAGATTCCGACATTTTTTTCCTAAAGGTAAAGTTTCTTTTTCTTAATATAGTTTGTAAATATTCAAATGTTTAAATAAGATACATTCAAGATTAGTTATTGTATTAAAAGAGCTACTATACTGCCGTAAACAATACTTACCTGTAATAAAGCCATATAACTAATTTGACATTTTATTAAGTTAACCTAAATTACCTGTCCCTGATATTGGTTGCCTCTTATGTCACGTGACTTTTAGTATAAAAGCAGCCTCGCAGCCTAAATTCAGTCAGTCTGTTCGCGGCTTTTGCTCTGAACACATCAAGTCAGACCTGTGAACTCTCCCGATTTTGAGCGGGAGCTACCGATAATTGCTTGCATCTCCCGGTCTACCGACCAACACCAGAAATCTACCGCCTTTGATCTCAAGGCCCCCAATATACCGCTTATCAACTTTGTTTGGCGCATACGAAGAAGAAATCAGTAAATTAGTACCGCGGTTGTTTAAGTTCCGTAATGCACAAAAATACAGGTCGCTCTACACTGTATACTACTTAAAGTAACCAGCACCTGCTGTGGGATTATCCAATCAACACGCATTTTAAGGCTTCCTAATTATACAAAGATGTGGAATACTCGGATAGTATTGGCAGCTTATAACTTGTTTACATTTGTCACACCCTCTACTGACTTTTGTTTATACCTGCATTTGGAACTGTTATGAAATTGCGCAATCATCACAATGGCGGCCATTTGCGAAAAACATCAGCAATGTTTACTACCGTTTCTTTTAAAACATTTAAATTGATTAATTGGTTAACCTAGCTAGATTCCAACTGGTAAATAGCATAGATGTACCGATGTATATAAATGACTCGATGCTAATCGCTAATGGAGCGAGTCAAAACGTATCCAAACCAAAACGTACCCAATATTTAACGTACCCAAGTATCTTTTTTTTTTTTTTTTTTTTTTTTTTCACTTGATATTTTAATTTTTTTTTTTTTTATTTATAAATTTTTTTTTTGACAATTGAATGAAATATTTATTTGATAATTTATTTATAAAATGAATTAATTAATTTCATTTATTTAAAATTATTTTTTTATATTTTGACAGTCCAAGTATAACAAATGCATATATCATACCAGAATATAAAGACAATAAAGTATTCTGAAAACATATTGGAGCCACTTGCTTTAAATTTGGCTCCAACTTCTTAAATTTGGCTCTAATTTTTCTCATTTGGCGAATGTGTTGGCACAAACATTTTTACATGTTGTAAGTAATTAGTTAATAAGTAATAAAAAATGAAATAAAAGTAAATGAATAATAAAAAAAATGTGTTTTATTATTACTGTAGTGCGAAAAAAACGCGCTGCGAAAAATCTCCCTCTCACACAACCCAATCTCCCACTTTGGGAGCACAGATCTCCCACTTTCAGACCGAATAAAGTTCACAGGTCTGCATCAAGTTCTACATAGGTAAGCTTATTTCTGCTCAATGAGTAATTTCACAGCATTGCGTTGTGTTTGGAAAAGCAGTAGAAATAGTTTATACTTACTGTCCGCTGAGTAACTGCACAGCATCGCGTTGTGCATGGGAAAAGTGACAGTATAGTTGGGCTTTGTCTGTGAGTTCTAGTTTCAGACTACAATAGTTTCTCTCTAAGTTATTGAAGCAGCATATAGCATCATCTAGCGTTTAACGCTGACCTAGCCTGGGATCGTTACAGCAGTATTAAATGCCATAAAACTACTTTTAAACCATCTATAACTGTTAAATTATATATACACATTAATTTTAAGATAATGACATGCGAATAAACTTAGAGTTATTAATTTGAGATTATACATATATGGAGCAATGGAAATGATTACGGAGCAATGGAAATTCTATTTTCAGAAAAGCATTATTAAATGCCATAAATCTATTTTAAACCACCTGTTACTGTCTTCTTATATATGAACATTAATTTAAGACAACAGCATACAAATAAACTTGGTGGAGTTATTAAATTGGAGACTATACGTGTATATATATATATATATATATATATATATATTCATATAGGCTTCGGCGCAATGGAAAGTCCATTGTGCCTCGATAAAACATGCCAAGGAAGTTTGCTAGACGCAATGAGTTGAAATTTGTTATATTATTCTTGCATGGATTAAAATAAGAATACAATACTAATGCTCTGGCATACGCTTTTTAATATGTTCAATCTAAATAAAGCAGACACACGTACGATGTTTACACTGCTAGCTCCTCTCTCCAGGCCAGGTATAAATCAACGGACAGTGTATCCAGATAAACAGGCATCATATCACAAAATGATAATAATCAATATAAAGTTTTACATTTAATGAATATTATTAATTTGTGTATCTATATCATCAAGATTTTTCATATACTGCGCAATGTAAATAACAGTGAAATGGAAATTCCATTGTACCTTAAAAATACCATGCAGATGAAAGTTATATGTTCATATGCAAACTCGTACCAATGACAAGTATGAAGACATGTTATTTATATGTATTAGATACTCCAAATTAAAACTGTTCAATTCATTATAAATTTGTCATGTACCATACTATACACAGCGGATCCATTTTAAGGTGATACCGGTATACCCATACAGCATTGACTGGCGCGTGTATGCCACACTTCCAGTAAATTAATCAAACACGCACATGCTGACGCAATAGAAGTATAAAGAAGGAAATTTAAGATTAAGTTTAGGCTTCTGTCCAAATCACCATCATTAGCATGTAATAATTTTGTATTATGAAAAAAAAAATGATTGATATATTTATAATCAATACAATATGACTGTTAATTGTGTGTGTGTGTGTGTGCATGTGTGTGTGTGTGTGTGTGTGTGTGTGTGGTATTGACAAGTGCCATTAAGGGCCTTCTTCACTCCTTATCAACCGGGAAGGGTGGTGGGATGTTAAACCCAACAAACAAACAACTGGGAAGGCCAAGGGTGTGCTCGAGTCAGTATTCTTGATTACGTTCATAAGGCATGGGATTGATTTTAGACTTCATAAATATAAAGGGTCAGAGTGTCAAGGTTTATCGTTTTTACTATTTTATATATAGGGCATTTGAAGTCAATTCCATAGTTGAGCGTTCTGTTTTCTGACAGCTCTTGTTCAATATTTAGTTTAGATGTATGTTTTTAATTTTGATTATCGTGTTCGAATGTTACAATCTAGCACTCTTGCTGCTCACCACGACCAACCCGCCGACAGTCTATCAGTGCCTTCGGCACTTTGATTATTTGACATACTTTCACATCATAGTGAACATTTTTTCCAATTTCTTCTAAAATCTGTTAACTCCTGAAAACCCATGGCTAAGCTAAAGTGTCACAGGAAAATCAGAATTTTACATATTTTTGACCATTATGACCTTCATTGGTGACCTTGACCTTAAAGAACCCATCAGTTCATTTTACTTGACATACTTTCACATCATAGTGAAAATTTTAACCAATTTATGTTAAAATTGGGTAACACATCAGTAACCCCTAATTAAATTATCACAGGCAAGTCTGATTTTTGCTTATTTTTGACAATCATGACCTTCACTGGTGACCTTGATCTTGAATAACCCATTGGTTTATTTACGTGACACACTTTCACACCATAATGAACATACAAACTTATGTTAAAATCTGACCACTCAAAACAAAATTACAGCTCTGAAAACTTCAACAGACGTAACCAAAACATTACTACAACCCTTGTTGCCATGGTGACAGAAGAATGTTTTATGTGAATGAAATCATAATTTTTAATATCAGTCTAGTGTTGCTTCTTATTTGTCCAAAAATCATTAAGTTCTGAGCTTAGGCCATTTTCACCACTTAGTGAACTTAGTCCTTTGTCAAGTGTATACGACTGTGTATATATATTAAATTCAAATATCTTGAAATGCGATTTGCAAGAAACACAAATACATAGCTATAACAGGACTGAAGTCCAAAGACATACACATACTTCAAACAAGTGAAATGGACCTGTTTACTACAATTTCTGAACTTCCCACTCTGAAGGTGGCTATGGACCTAGGTCATGTGTCTGCACAATGTTTTATCATAGTGTCATAATGAACAGTTGTATGAAATTATCTTATAACGTATCAATGCATGACAAAGTTAATAAACAGACGACTATTCCTGTCAAAAGATCTGCCTGACTATCACTTACTACTGATAGACAAATAACTATCCGCCTGACTATCAGTTGACAGATGACTACCCGTCTGACTATCAGTTGACAGATGACTATTCACCTGACTATCAGCTGACAGATGACTTTCACCTGACATTCAGTTGACAAATTTCTATTGGCCTGACTATCAGTTGACAGATGACTATTCACCTGACTAACAGCTGACAGATAACTATTCACCTGACTATCAGTTGACAGATTACTATTGGCCTGACTAACAGCTGACAGATAACTATTCACCTGACTATCAGTTGACAGTTTACTATTGGCCTGACTATCTGCTGACAGATGACTTTTCACCTGACATTCAGTTGACAGATGACTATCCACCTGACTATCAGTTGACAGATTAATATTGGCCTGACTAACGTTGACAGGTTAACTTTTGACCTGACTATCAGCTGACAGATACTATCCACCTGACTATCAGTTGACAGATGACTATCCACGCTGAAAAACTATCAGTTGACAGATTGACTATTGATACACCTGACTATTCAGATTTTGACAGTTAATATACTACCACCTGACATCAGTGACAGATGACTATTCACTGACTATCAGTTGACAGATGACTATTCCCTGACTATCAGTTGACAGATGACTATCCACCTGACCATCAGCTGACAGATGACTATCCACTTGACTATCAGTTGACAGATGACTTACCACCTGACTATCAGTTGACAGATGACTATCCACCTGACTATCAGTTGACAGATGACAAACCTGACTATCATTGACGTTTCAGATTGACAGATGACTATTCACCTGACTATCAGTTGACAGATGGCTATTCACCTGACTATCAGTTGACAGATGACAAACCGCCTGACTATCAGTTGACAGATGACTTTTCACCTGACATTCAGTTGACAGATAACTATCCACCTGACTATCAGCTGACAGATGACTATTCACCTGACTATCAGTTGACAGATGACTATCCACCTGACTATCAGTTGACAGATAACTATTCACCTGACTATTGGCTGACAGATGACTATTCACCTGACTATCAGCTGACAGATGACTATTCACCTGACTATCAGTTGACAGATTACTACTGGCCTGACTATCAGTTGACAGATAACTATTCACCTGACTAACAGCTGACAGATAACTATTCACCTGACTATCAGTTGACAGATGACTAACCACCTGACTATCAGCTGACAGATGACTATTCATTTGACATTCAGTTGACAGATGACTATCTGCCTGACTATCAGCTGACAGATAACTATCTGTCTGGCTATGAGTTAACAGATGAATATCCACCTTGCTATCAGGTGACAGGTATCTATCCACCTGGCTACCCACTCTCCTGTCATCCCTTTCCAAACTAATAACCAGATTTTCCTTTAGAAAACCAGACTTGATATACTCGAAAGGACCTTTTGATCTGCATACAGCAAAATCTGACTGTTTTCTCGCAATATATCAAAAGGATTAATTATGTCACCAAATAAACCCCATACCACATATTGTTAATAAACAAAACAGAAATAAGTCTTAAAATAGTATGTTCATTATACTGGGAAAAGTTTAAACCTACATGACAGATATTCCTCCTTATCAAGCATTAACCAAATAAACCCTCCAACCACATCAAATCATGTGAAATAATCTATTCAAATGATAGTGTAAATCTGATATAAAACTCTTTTTATAAAGGCATTTCAATGACAACATTCATTGCTCACCTGATTACCAGTTACATGTGCAAAACCATATCCAGTTGTCAAGATATGTCTATTTCTATATTGATTTTGAAATGTTGAAATTATTTCTATAAAATAAATATTGATTTTTTAAAGTTGAAATTATTTCAATATGTCAAAAAATGTCTATTTCTTTAAAATAAATATTTATTTTGTAATGTTAAAATTAATCTAATTTAATAACAAGAGCTGTCAGAGGACAGCATGCTCGACTATTCAAAATGCTTGTTGGTAAATCAAATAAAATCTATTTCAATTCTTGTCCTTCACATACCCTGTATATAATAATAGTCAAAAATGATATACCTTGATAGTCTGATACCCTTTAATATTTTTATGATGTCTAACATCAATCCCATGCCTAGTTACTGAGACATAAGCACAATAACACTGTGCATGCAAAACTATAACCAAAAATCCAAGTTAGAAAAGGGCCATAACTTAAATTTCAGTCCAAAAGTTATCCTCCTTAGTTTTCTGATACCCCTGAAGACAATCCTTAACTTTCTAGTCAATTCAACAAGCAATTTCTGAGATATAAGCTGGATAGTAGCTTGAATGAAAAAATTTAACCAAAATTCTAAGTTAAAATGGGGTCATAATTTTTAATATATTCCATCAAGTGTTATCTTCCTTTATAGTATGATACCCCTAAACATATTAAAGATGTTTCAAATCAATCCTATGCCTGGATACTGAGATATTAGCATGAAAGTACCTTGCATGCAAAAATTTAACCAAAATTTTAAAGTTAAAAAGGGGCAATAATTTGTAACATATTCCATCAAGAGTTATCTACCATGAAAGTATGATACCCCTAAACATATTAAAGATGTTTAAAATCAATCGCATGCCTGTATACTGAGATATAAGCATGAAAGTACCCTGCATGCAAAACTTTAACCAAAATTTCTAAGTTAAAAAAGGGCCATAATTCATATTAAATTCAGTCAAGAATTATCTACCTTGGTTGTCTGATGCCCCTGAACATATTTATAAACTTTCAAGTCAATACCATAAATGGTTATTGACATATAAGGTTGACAGTAACTTGCACGCAAAACTTTAACCAAAAGCAACAATAGCTTGTAACGACTACAATAGCTCTCATATTCTTCGAATAGTCGAGCTAAAAACATAATTCTTTTTGTCAAGACATGTCTATTTCTATATTGATTTTGTAATGTTGAAATTATTCTCAATAAATAAAAATATATTATTATGCAAATCCTTAACTTTTTCTATACAGATTATTTAACAAAACTAGCTGACCTTCTGGAGACCTCATATTTTAAGGGATCAACAATGCTTAAGCACAAGGTTAACATTTTTCAACACGCTGATGTAAATTATCTCATCTACAGATGAGCTATTGCATCAGTTGTCAAAAATAGCGTATATCATCTGTATCGTATAGTATCAGAACACATCATAATCTAAATTATATCATAAGATAATGAATGGGATCATATCGAATTTTATCATATGGCATTATGCTTAAATATTCTTATACATTACACATTACATATAACTTATAATTATGATGAATTACATTACTCTGTGTCATGTGCGTATTAAAAAGATGCATTACCCATATGATGTTGAAAATGTATCAGAAATAAACACATTAAGATCATTATTTTTAGCTGTTATTTGAAATTATTTTCTTGGTGTAAGATTCAGTGTAGCAATACCTTGACCTTGATGTCACTAAAGGCATCAAAACCAAGACAACAAGAGCCATGTTAACATGGCCATCTCCCGCCGAATGCTTGCTCGTAAGATGTGTTGGAAAGTAGAATAATATATATATTTTTTTTATTATTTGGTAATGAAGACTGATGTTTGAAGTGATAATAGATATGAAACCCATGTGAAGACCTACTAATTCCCTTACTTTGAGGTCTACAGAAAAAATGTTAAGGTCACTGTGACCTCTTATAGATTTTTTCCTTCACCACCACTATTTCACTTATTAACAAAGGGCAATAACTCAACAAGAGGGCCAAGATGGCCCTGAATCGCTCACCTGAGAAACATTGCCTTCATTGCCAATTATTGTATTATGAGTCATACTGAATACATAACCTATGCAGAAGTACAGCAAGATCATCTAAATTCCACACAAAAATTGTACCTGTCATCCAGTTGATGAAGGTCATAGCTTTAATAAGTCTATATAAAAGCAAATGACCCCTGGGGTGGGGTCAATTTTGACACCAGGGCCATGATTTTTTCCTTAACATATTAACTTCCAAGTCTTGTAGAAATCAAGTGACCCAAAAGGCAGAGCCAATATTGACCCCAGGCCCATGATTTGAACAAACTTGGTAGAGGTTCACTAGGCCATGCTAAACACCAAATATCTTAACTCAAGGCCTTATGGCTTCTGACAAAGAGATTTTATTAGTTTTTCCTAAATTAGTCTTTGTAAAATCAAGCGACTCCTTGGGTGAGGCCAATTTTACACAAGAGCCATGATTTGAACAAACTTGGTAGAGGTCTACACCAAATACAATGGTGCTATCATATCAGCTGTCAAAAAATACGATTGATATACGATTGAAATAAAACGATTACCATACGACGATTCGAAAGTTTGATTTACCTGTACAATTCAATAAGATATGATGCAATGCGTTTATAATCTGATACCATACGATATACGATCTACGATCTGTGATTTACATTATGCAATATACGGTAAGCACAGTTTACATGACATTTTTATACCTGCAAGCTTGATTTGACTACAAGTTCAAGAATATGCAAAAACTTCGTGTTGTTAACAATATTTATCATCACCTATAACTGGTAAACCGTTTGTCCATCTGAAATAAACATAGTGAGCGACAGGAAATGGGAACAAACTAAATTGCGATCTATGCGATCTCTATCGAGACCAACATTAAGCATATGTAATGAGAGAACGATTTTTTAAATAAAGATTATCTATAAATACATTCTTTATGATTACGTGTAATGATAACAATCACAATAAAAACAAATGATAACAAAAAATTGCTGATAGTTTGTTTATCTAGTACTCTGCCACATGTGTTTATCAACACAATATCTTTTGGAGCATTTTTTTTTAAGTTATACATTAACCAACCGAGCTAAATAAAATGTACACATACTACAAATGACATTTAAGGTATTAAGAAAGCATCTAACGAGAGAGAGAGAGGGAAATATCGTATCTATTTTTCTCATTAACGAAACTTAGTAAGCTTTGATTTTTTTTTTGTATTTCCAATATATATTAAGTGACTGTCAAAGTCATTAACTATATATGAATTAATTTATGAACTTTAACGAGGAACTCAGATAATCAGCTGCTATTTTTTAGCTCACCTGAGCACGTGTGCTCAGGATGAGCTTTTAGGATCGATGAATGTCCGTCGTCCGTCCGTCCGTCCGTCGTCCGTCGTCCACAATTTGTTCGTTTGCACTCTAGCATCTTCATTTTATGAGCAATTATCTTCAAACTTTAAAACAATGTTTATAACCATAAAATCTCGGCCAAGTTCGATTATGGCTGATATCGGAACATTAGGTCAGGAGTTATGCCCCTTTTAAAATTCAAAAAAGCCAGATTTCACATTGTTTGCACTCTAGCATCTTCATTTCATGAGCAATTATCTTCAAACTTTAACATGTTTATAACCATAAAATCACGGCCAAGTTCGATTATGGCTGATATCGTACCATTAGGTCAGGAGTTATGCCCCTTTTAAAATTCAAAAAAGCCAGATTTCACATTGTTTGCACTCTAGCATCTTCATTTCTTTAGCAATTGCATTCAAACTTAATGACATTGTTTATAACCAAATAATCTCAGCCAAGTTCAATTTTGGCTGATATCGGACCATTAGGTCAGGAGTTACACCCCTTATATTATTTAAACAAGAGGCCCATGATGGCCCTAAATCGCTCACCTGAGATAAATAGGTTGACCCAAGGAACATCTGTTCCAATTTATTTTAAAATCTGGCCAGTAGTTTTGAAGATGATTTTTAAAGTTTTCATATTTTTTTTCTTTTTGTAGCCATGGCAACCAGAGTTCTATATGGATCAAGTTTATTTTAGGAACTTTTGTGAAGGTTGACCCAAGGATCATTCCTGTCAAGTTTAATCAAATTCTGTCCAGTGGTTTCAGAGGAAATGTTGATTAAAGTTTTCCCTATATACATATAAGGCAAATAAGCCCCGCCCCTGGCGGCCATGTTTTTTACGGATCGGAATTTTTTTTAGCAACTTTGGTAGAGGTTGACCCAAGGAACATCTGTACCAATTTATTTTAAAATCTGGCCAGTAGTTTTGAAGAAGATGATTTTTAAAGTTTTCATATTTTTTTTTCTTCTTTTGTTGCCAGGGAATCAGAGTTCACAATGATAAACATTATATTAGCAAATTTTGTGAAGTTGACAAGGATCATCCCTGCTAAGTTTAATCAAATTCTGTCTTGGTTAGAGTATGTTTTTTTTAAGGTTTCTATATACATATAAGGCAAATAAAGCCGCACTGCGCATGTTTTTTTACGGTATAGAATAATTTAGCAACTTTGGTAGAGGTCCCAAGGGAACATTCGTACCAATTTATTTAAATTAGCAGTATTTAGAAGTTGATTTTTAATTTTCATTTGTATTTCTTTTTGTTGCATGGCAACAGATTACTACATGATCAAGTTTAATTTTAGCAACTTTAAGGTTGACCAGATATCAGCTGCAAGTTTTAATCAATCTGTAGCTAGTGTGTCTCAGGAGATGTTTTTAGGATTCGTATTACATAAGGCATAAGCCGCCGCCTGGCGGCCAATTGTTTTTTTACGATCTTATAATTTTAGCAATTTGTAGTTGACCAAGAACATCTGTACAATTTATACTAAAATCTGGCCATAGTTGAAGAAATTTAAAGGTTTGCATTTTTTTTTTCTCTTTGTGCCATGGCAACAGAGTTTACTGATCAACTTTTTTAAATTTATAAAAGGACCAAGATCATCTCCATGTTTAATCAAATTCTGTCTATGTTCAGGGAGATTTTTTAAAGTTTTATATACATATAAGGCATAATAAGCCCGCCCGCGCATGTTTTTTACGGATCGATAATTTTAGCAACTTTGGTAGAGTTGACCCTTTAAAATGTACCAAATATTGAAAGCCAGTAGTTTTGAGAGTGATTTTGTTCAATTATATCTTTTGTTCATGAACCAGATTTCTTCAGATCAACTTTATTTAGCAACTTTTTGAAGTTGACCAAGGATCATCCTGCCAAGTTTTAATGCAAATTCTGCCTGTGGTTCAGGGAGTTTGTTTAAAGTTTCTCTATATACATAAAGGCAATAATGTCCCTGCCCTGCGGCATTTTTTTTACGATCGAAATTTAATTAAACTTTGAGAGGTTGACAACGAAATATGTACCAAATTAATTTTGGAAATCTGGCCAGTAGGTTGAGGAGAATATTTTTAAAGTTCAAATTATTTCTTTTGTTGCCCTAGAAATCTAAGTTTTTCAGGATCAATTGTTTTAGCAATTTTGTAGACCCTCACCAAGGAACTTTCCCATTTCATAAATTCTGTCCAGCGTTCAGGGGAGATTCGTTAAGCAATTGTGACGACGGACTGAGGACGCCTGACGCACGACGACGACGCACGACGCGGACGCCGGAAAAGTGGACACAAAAGCTCACCTTCACTTTGTCCCTCAGGTGAGCTTAAAATCAGATCACTTTGTTGCACTCTAGCATCTTTATTTTTAGGTAATCTTCTTTAAATTTGTAACAATGTTTATACCATCAAATTTTGCTAGTTGATTATCGAAATTGGACCTTAGTTCAGGAGTTCCCCTTTTAAAATGAAAAGCGATTCACTTGCCTCTAGGTAAAGATCTTAGAAAAACCTTGTGAACACTTAGAGGCCACAGTTTTAACCCAATCTTCATGAAACTTGGTCAGGATGTTTTCTACATGATATCTCTGATGATTCGAAATTGGGTCATGTGGGGTCAAAAACTAGGTCACCAGGTCAGATCTTAGAAAAACCTTGTGAACACTATAGAGGCCACAGTTTTGGACCAATCTTCATGAAACTTGGTCAAGTTGTTTGTCTACATGATATCTCGGATGAGTTTGAAATTGGGTCATGTGGGGTCAAAAACTAGGTCACCAGGTCAAATCTTAGAAAAACCTTGTGAACACTCTACAGGCCACAGTTTTAACCCAATCTTCAAAAAACTAGGTCACCAGATAAATTCAGGTAGGATCAAAATGTAGGCCACTTAGTCAAATGTTAGAAAAACACTTTAGATGCCAGATTTTTTTGTCATTTTGCCTAACACAGCCATCTTTATCAGGTGAGCGACACAGGGCCATCTTGGCCCTCTTGTTTTAAAGTATTTCCTTCGCCTGTAAAAGATTTTTTTTCTGATTTGCATGCATGTCAAACAATCCAAACAGCTGTGATAAATTATTAGTATTTAGACAGACTAAATCTTATCCATATTGGATAATATTTATTGTTTATGGTTTAAATTTCATGCCCCTTTATTGGACAGGTCCTTAAAAAATTATGAATATAACTGGCCCATGCCCCTTTCATATAAGATTGCGACCGCTCAATGAGCACTCCTGAACCAACACATAGAAGTATAGCACGTGCTAGAGAACTTCTGCTACTGTCAAATAGCAGAAAAGAATGTAATGATGCATGAACAATTGCATGCAACATGCACCTTATATATAGAAAGAAAGAGATACCCGTATTGCTGCTTCTTTAAACAATTAATTAATTTAAAAAAGCAGACCGGAAGGCCATCTCGATCAAGAGAAGTAATTAGTGAAGAGGTCGCCGATTCTGTTGCAGCTTATACATGATGATAGCAGAAAATCTAATTAATCTGCAAACAACTTCTAAATTGGTCCCATGCTTTCAACCATATGTGCAAATTCCTATAAAAGAACTGTTGCTATATTTTACTCACTGTTTTAACTATAAAAAAAAATAAAAAATTATCTATCATAAGAATACACAAGACTTTCTTGTATGTGATTACTATATTTTTAAAAATCCAGTAGTCTTTTAGTTGTAAAGAACAAAAAAAAAAGAAAAAAAAAGAGAGAGACCTTTTTACTATTAATATCATCATCAACAAGATTCGCGATGGAAATATACTGATATATAGAATGTCTTCCTCTTCAGAATATAATACTTCTATGATGAATATTTAATTTTAAAATAATAATGTAATAATGATATAATGTGCATAAAAAAGGAATGAATAGATATGAATAAAATTAATTAATGGAAGAAATTTGTAGTCATGTAGTTGTTGTTGTTGTCTTGTAGATTCCTCTGTTGTCTTCAGGGCACTCCTTGGTAGGATGAAGATTTTGAGTTTTCTGTGGTAAGGGTTGCACTTCATTATGAACACTCGCAATGTTGTGAATATATACTCTAAAACGCATAGGCAGCAGAGCTTATAGTCAGACGGTATTAATTTAGTCGGTACAGTTTATATTACGTAAGTGCTCTATAGTGTATGTATGTATATACACATAGTTATTCTAAGTTACTTGTAAATTATTGTATAATATTTATCATAATAGAGGACCAGTTTTTGATTAAGCTACTCAGTGACACTACATAACACTCTGGTTCTTTCTGTGATAATGTTCTTACAATAGGCCTGCGACCATCTTTCATGTTTTCTGTCATGTTAATTAGTACCGGTAATAACATTCATGTTGTGTAAACGTTGATTGTCCCTCCCTCGCCTTGGGGTGGGATTGGGGGTGGGGGGTGAGTGACGGTATACCGGTACCGGCGATACATAAAGGTGACATATCCGGTCAAAATAAACACATGCTGTGCCCGCTGATAAGAAGGTATGGCACGCGTCTGGTGAAATATAATTACGTAGGTAAAATATACTAATTCATGCATAAATGTACAGAGACATGAGAAAAAAATCAAAGATATATTTTAAGCGAACTATACATGTAATAATAGGGAATTTTTAGATTTTCTCCCATTTAACTTTTATCATGGTACTTTGTGTTTTCACGGACAAGGAGAGATTGGTAATTTGACCGTATATGCCTCTATTCTCAAAGGCAGTACAGTACAACGCCGCTATATCACGGACTGCTATTTTTGCGTTGACCAATATATCACGGTTGATCTTTGGACCCCAAAAATATATCGCATAGGCTTACCGCGAAACTAATCTATCTCCTTCTTTATCTATATGTATTTAAAAGAGTTTCGCGGTCAGTCTTTAACATGCTAGTGCACTGACACACGAAAGTAATAACAATTAAACATCCAAGGTGGTTAGCTATTGTGTTTGGGGGCAGTTGACGATTACGCAGTCGAGTGTTAATGATCGGCAACAATGCAGGTTTGTCGGTATAATTATCCAACCACAGTAATCAGCATTTAATTGGTATGGACATTCAATACTAAGCAGATATTCTATAAAATACACAAACATTGTCTAAATCCACTGCATAAACCTTAATAATGGTATTTTTGTTTATTATGCTAGCATGCATAATTTTATCATGCATTAAAAAGTCCCGGAAAATAGCCAATCTTTTTCACCGGAAGTAAACAATAAATGATAATTAGATCAGCGTTACCTGGTAATATGTTTCATTTAAACATTAACAAGGCTCCTCATATCAATATATCATAATAAGTACACCTTAGCTTAATTTCAAATAGCGATAAATTGTAGTGGAATGGCAATTTTCACATTGTATGGATAAACAATGGACAGTGTATAATTTATTACAATGAGATATGCTGAAGAGTTACATAACCACTTCACATCACCATACCGTACACTGAATCTGAATCATCGGCAATTACAGTACAAAAAAAAAAAAAAAAGAAGAAAACCCAGAATCAATGATTATGTAATTATTTAAAAGAACTCTATAAATAAAATAATGTTTATTTCTTTATATTAGTTTTTTTCAACAATTTACAACTATCACAAAGACACATATAGCATTCTCAAACCTACTACGCGGTCCGCTATATCGCGGTATTTGGGCTTGGACCCCAAGAACCGCGATATAGCGGCGTTGTACTGTATGTTGATCTTCTGTTGTAGGGGTCCTGTTTTTTGGGTTTTTTTTAAAAAGCATCGGAAAAGACAGTGGTTGGATACAAGAAAGTCCGAGTTCGATACCCTAGCTCATTTCCCGAAAAGACGCATTGGTTCTTTTATGTGTCAGGGGAATAGCGCCGACTGATATACGGGAGACAAGTTCCTGCATAGAACCAGTACTGAGTTCTCCGAGTTCCCATAGCAACCCCAATTTGACGAGTGCGAGACAAGGGCAAATCAAGTACAAATTTTATACGTCTTTGGTTTGACGCTATCACCGGAGAAATGTGCCCCGGTTGGGATTCGAATCCAAGACCTCCTGATATTATATTATATTCAAACTGAAAGAGAGGGAGAGAAAAAAAAAGAAAATATGTTCTGTGCGAATTATGACTTTTTTTTTTATTTTAATGATTACATGTGGAGAGAGAGAGAGAGAGAAGGGGGGATAAATGAAGTAGGAAATAAAAAAAATATACATTAAAACTATAATGTAGGTCTATAATTAAGTTACGATCATCTCTTTCAATGTTTTAGTAAGAGCACGCGAGCGAACACTGCAGAAGAAATAGGTCCCGGAAAATAAATTATTCCAAGGAAGCAACCTCTTGGACGAATCGGAGTATGTTTATGCATAATTAGGTCAGATTTAAGTCGTTAATTATCAGACATGCTAATCATGAAAATTTTTATAAAACACATCAAGTAAACTTATAGGAATGAATGTAGCCCAGCGTATACTTAAATATCGATTGAATGCTTTCGAATACATATTTTTCACACGTGCATTAAATTGCTTAACGACGCATGGCGTCTGTTGCAGAAAGTCACATAGGCCACTACACATGTATATACAGTACATGTACCAGTATATAAAAAGTAAAAGAATATTATTATAACTTTATGATAAAAAATTAATACACATACGCAAAATGATGAATTTAGAAACATGAAGAAGAATTATTTTTTAAAAAAGAAAATATATATATAATAATAAATAAAGGGTATCCCGAAACTTAGACTGCCAAAAATCTTAAAGTGATTTGATACCATATACCTTATACGATTTACGATATACGATTTATGATATACCATTGCTTTATAGATATTTCACTTGCTTTACGACACCACGTATTAAACTCTAGACATTGTGGTTTCTGACAAGAAGATTTTTCTAGTTTTTCCTAAATCAGTCTATTTTTCTAGTTTTTCCTAACAAGTCTATGTATAATCAAGGGAACCCTCAAGGGAGGCAAATTTTTACCCCAGGGCCATGATTTTATAAACTTGGTAGAGGTCCATAAGGCCATGTTACATACCAAATATCTAAACTCCAGGCCTTTTCATTTCTGACAAGAAAATTTTTCTAGCCTTTTCTTTACAAGTC
>CM037786.1:2372056-2422056 GCA_021229015.1 Solen grandis
ATTTTGACTTGTAAAATTTATTCTTTTTTTTCATTTTTCTTTCTTTCTTTCTTTCTTTTGGATGGAGGGGAGTATTCACTTTTCATCTTATAACCTCAATAAAAAAAGTAATTTAAGAAAAGTATTCTAGAATGTGTCTGATGTTGAATCTTGTTATCTCTAAATAACCGAAAATCTTAAAGCTTTTTGTTTTTATAAATGCTTTTTCATTGTTTTTGTCCTATTTGTGTGTCTGCTTGCGGACAACTTTAACCATGGCCTTAACTAAAGCTATCAAGGTGTTGACGTCCAGAGGTTTCGGTGCAAAAGAAAAATCGGAAAATTACTTTTGTGAGTTATACCCTCATAATATTTACATGTCGGCTTTGTAAGTGGGTCCGCTGTGATATATTGTATTACAATTCTCCATGTAACTATTGTATCGATTTTTTTATTCAGCCAAGTATAATTATAGATGTGGGTTTCATCTGCCACAATGAAAGAAGCTAAAACGACACATACAAAGATCCTTGTGTGCCTCGTGGTGGTGTCCATTGTACTTCTGTTGACGCTCTTGATCGAGGTTGTGTGCTGGAGCATAAAGAGGCGTAATGCCATGTCGCCAACTCCCAGGCAACAAATGGTCAAACTCCCAAACAACCACAAGCATATGTGTCAAGAAAATGATGGTAAAAATTGCTCAAAGACGCTTTCAAGTTATGTTGAAGACCTTGTTGACCAGGTAAGTTCATTTTCAGTTTACATTTTTTTTACCCGGCATTATGATTTAGGTAGGCGGTGCAGGAATTAGAAAATGAATTTATATTTATTTACTTTATTAACATGTTTATACGTTTGTTGAATGCTCTTTGGTGAAAGTTTTGTAAATTCAAATGATAAACATAGCTCCAGTACAATACCTTAATTCCACAGGAATCTTCATAGATATCATCCGCATTCGGTACACCTCGCAAATTTCTTCGCTACGAAAAGGTCAATTTCCGATGTGAGAATTCCATTTCGATCAAGGTCAGTGTAACTCCGGCGCAGTGAATAGGCTCCGAATCAGTCACTGCCACACTGAGTTACCACGTGACCATGGTGTGTAACAAAAGTCACGCTATTGGTTACCTGTGATTTAGCTGATATCAGCTATTTTTCAACTCACGTGGCAGAGATCAGTGCGAGATCTCCTGTGTTGGAGATTAGTTCAGTATTACATAACGGACATACCATTCTTTTTCTATGCTTTTACAGGAACTCAAGATGCAAGATCGAAAAGGGATGTTATCATATCGTAAGTAAAAATTCAGAATTCTGGCATTTAACTTATCCCTTGGTACCAGTTTTCGTTGACATTACATTTCGTTGATAATTTTGCTGTTAGATCTACATTTATTCGCGAAAATCGTAGGTTCTTTGCCTGGGGTTGATATTCACGAAACCAACGAAAATTAGTGTCGCACGAAACTAAATCGTTTATAGTATGCAATTTGCATTAAAAGCTGTTTATTTTACATATAGGATAGATAGAGTTATTACTTTCCTATTACATTCTTTACTATCCTCATGTGACTGCCTGAAGAAGAACATCCTTTCCGATATAAGTTTATTTTATTTATATTTTTTAGCTCCTGAAAACGACACCGATTGCCAAAAATACGCGAAACCTTCGTTGAAAGTCTATGGACTCTATGGATCCTCTAAGAATCAGTCGTGTGATTCGGCAGGTATGTGTCTTATACTTTTATTTTTTTCATACTAGCTTGAATTCCACCACCCGTATTTAGGTAGGTTATACCTAAATACTTAGGATCGATTTCACAATTCTTGTCTCTCTAATGTAGATACTAGTTATAACATTTGTTTACAAATATTGCTAGGTATAGACCATTTCACCAGAGTATTGCTAGGTATAGACCATTTCACCAGAGGATCGGATAAACCTGATATAGTTCGCCGATTTAAATTGACCAATCAGTGACTTGAGAAAAATCGCAAGTGTATGTTTATTTCCCTTTGAACAATGTGTGGAATTATCAATCTGATTTAAATTTAGCTCCTAACATCACTTCGCTATGCTACGCTGCTGTATAGCGAAGTGACGTTTGGAGATGATTTTGATCAGAATGGTGGAAATATACATCAGTATGTAGATTAGGTGTTCGGGTAGTGCTCGTTGATTACGTTTCATTTCGGAGTGAAATGGCCTATTGAGGTAATATGTCATATTAACTTAGGATTTGAATATCCCGTAAAATAACAATGGTGAAATATGTCATTTTCTACATAATTTAAGCATTTAAGTATTATTTAGCACTAAGTATTGTTGTTGGAACTAACCAGTTTCATTACTTGTATGTGTATGTATATTCAGTATACAATGTATTGTGTATTTAAACCCCTATTGTTAATCCCCATGATGCTGATGCTGATGGTTTGATAATCATCCGGAACTGTTAATTGATTCATCTGAGTGGTCGCCTTTTAATCAAATAACATTAGAACTTACCCACAAACATTGTCATGTGGACTTTTGATTAAACTTATTTTGTAGTAAAAAATATAACTATGATCCTAATAAGAATGCAAAATCAAGAAGTCATGGAAATATTCATTGAGGCAGCTTGGAATATAAGGCACCAAACTTTACTTTAAGAGGAGGGGGGTGGAGGGGTCAACATTCTGTAAAATATTTCCCAGGCGCAAAGTACTGGTCCAACCAGAAATAATTTGAAGCCCCAATTGACGCATGTCCAAAATAAAAACTTGTTTAATAAAAGATGAATATTTATGATGATAGCTTTCTCTTTCTCACTATTAAATAAAGTGTGATTTTTATATTATTGACATAGGAAATGGGAAAAGGCACAAGGTATTATGGAATGACTCCACAGTGGACGGACACGAAAGTCAGGACCCAGTTTATGAACATGGCGATATCAAAATAAAAAAGAGCGGCTATTACTACGTTAGTGTCATCTTGCGGGTCAACACGACATCGGTGAAGTCAGAGAACATCATGCAAGTAAAGCACCAACTTTGTAGATACAGCAGCAAACAAAGAATGGTGTCCGTAGTTCTCGAGACTTTGAAGTCGTTTTGTAGGAGTGACGAAGGTGGGCTGCTAACCAGCGACGTTGGTTCTGGGTTCGAACTAGACGAGGGCGATCGACTGTTCGTGAAAACCAGTCACTGCATACACCTTGATCGGGACAGTCACGGAAATATTTTCGCTTTATATATGGCCTAAGAGACTTCCGTTTTAAGTGCATTATCGCAGAATAATTAAGTGTGATTAATTAACGTAGTGTAGCTCTATTTCCAAAATGAAACAAATCTAGATCTATTCTGTACATAAATAAAATATTACTATTGTATATTTTTCGGCATAGCTGAAATTCTGAGAGATTTGTAGTCCACGACTGTAACCGCTCGGCCACGGCCACGGCGGCCCCGTATTCATCTGTAAATATAAACTATATAAATATGGTTTACATACAACACTTTCTAACAATTACTCATACGAGAAAGACAGAATCAACAGAATTCTCAGATCATTCGGGGATATTGTTTGCTATAGAAGCGCGAAACACAAAAAATATAAATGATAATAACAAAAAATCCGAAGATAACATTTTTGTCCAATTGGATGATTCAAAAATTGAAGAATTTAAACAAAAACTACACACGAAACATACAGAAATCATTAACTTGACAGAAAACACAAATATGAAGACCAATTAACAAATAACTTCATAGGTTTAATACAACATTGTTCATTTGATATATTTGGTAGTTATAGAAGTACCTGCAATGAGAGAAAGATAAAGGAAAATAACCAAAGTAAGAAACCATGGCTTAATGGGGATTGCTATACAGCCAGATAAGAATTTAAAAAAGCGAGGAATGCTTTTAATAAAGATAAAAAAAAGTGCAGTTAAGACAAAATTATGTTAAATATAAAACGATATACACATGTATAACAAAATAAAACGTAAAAATAAAAAGAAATACAAAACCAAAGACAAAAAAAATGGTCTATCAAATTTAAGCAAATCAAATCAAAGGGCATATTGGCAAAAAATAAATAGCCAGTATAAAACACAAAGCAAACAATCACAACATTTAAATATAACTGAATTATTTGATTATTTAAAGGATTGTATACAAATAACAATGAAAGCAATAGTTGTTTATTGGAAAACGATGAAAACGAGGAAAATGACACATTTATTTTTGATGAAGATTTAGATGCTGAAATTACAATTAACGAGTTACATAAATCCGTTAACCAATAGAAAAATAATAAATCAAGTGGTACAGATAAAATATGTGCAGAAATTTACAAATACTCTTTTGATTTTATATCACCTTTCTTGCTTAAACTCTTCAATAGATTACTTACAAATGGCGAGTATCCTAAATGTTTTGGAGAGGGAATAATATGTCCTATATATAAAGGTGGTGATATAGAAGATGCCAAGAACTATTGTGGAATAACTTTAATTAATGTTTTATCAAAATTATATTCTGCAAATAATACTTAACAGACTAACTAAATGGACTGACAAACATAAAAACACTATTGAAAACCAGTTTGGCTTTCAGAGTGGTAAGTCTACAGTTGATTGTATTTTTGCATTCACTCTATTATAACGAAAACATTGTCAGATAGTTGTATTGTGCTTTTGCTGACTTTTAAAAACACTTTGACAAAATTGATAGAGCCCAATTATTCCAGAAATTAATAAATGAAAATATAAGTACAAAATTCATTAAAGTCCTTAAAAGTATTATAGCGTTGTGAAAGCGTGTGTAAGACATAAATCCCAATTATCCCAATATTTCGAATCAAATATCGGTGTTAAACAAGGAGATCAGTGCTCAACTATATTATTTTTCCTAAACGATATAATTACTTTAGTTTTGATACTAATATTGATGGATTATTTACATTAGAGGAAACCAAGATCTTTATGCTATTGTTTGTAAAAGGTGCACAATCAAATGATAACTTCATATACAATAATAATATATTAGATCGAGCTGACTTGTTTAAATACTTGGGTATTAATTTGTTTAAAAATGGAAACTGGTATCGATCATAGAAAAAACCGGCTTCTCAATCACTTCATGCATTACACAACCTTTTTGTCATTTACAACCAACTCGATTTAAATATAAGTGATAAATGTTAACTTTTTGACAGTATAGTACGCTCAATTTTAAATTATGGTTCTGAAGTTTTTGGATATCACGAAGCAAGAGACATTGAATTAGTACATGGAAAATTTCTAAGGAGAGTACTTGGCGTTAGGAAAACTACAAACCTTGAATGCTTATACGGTGAATTAGGACGTTATCCTATGAAAATATTTCGGAAAATCTCTTTGATTAAATATTGGGTAAAAATTATTCAATCTGATAATAACAGTTTTATTAGGAAAATTTACAATATTCTAAGAGAAGACACTTAAAAAAAATAATTTTAAAGGGTTGAATTGGGCTTCACAAGTAAAGAAATTATTGGAAAATATAGGAATGCTGAACATTTGGATAAATCAAGACCAGGAAATTATAAATTTTAAGGAAATTAAACAAAGAATCATTGATACTTACACACATGATTGGCATTTTTCAATAAATAGTTCAAACAGACTTGAAACTTACTGTAAATTTAAAGAAAATTTGAATTGTGAAAAATAACTTGATAGAATAAATATTTCAGAGTATCGTCACATAACTTAAATAAATAGAAAGGGGCAGACATCATAATATACAAAGACTATGTAAAAATTGTAACATGAATAAAATAGAAAATGAGTATCATTTTTTACTAGTATGTCCAAAATTTTCTAATTTAAGATAAAAATACTTTAATAAACAATACCCTCACTGGCCAAATAAGTATAAATTCAATAGCATTATGACCTCTAATTCGAATAGATTTATTAAATAATCTTGCTAAGTACATATACTTTGCTGAGAAAAATAGAGTATAACTAACTATAAAATACTTAATAGCAGGTTCATATGTATTTTAATTAAAACGGATTCTGTTATTATTTATATACCATGCAAATATTGTTGTTTTATTTTTTTTTCTACAGGTATACACAATCTTATTTGAATTTGTTGGAAAATATCTATGTTAATACCTCTCTCTCTCTCTCTCTCCCCCGCCCCTTTCTCTACTTTTGAATTAATGTTATTAAACAAGTGTACACGATCGACGATGCTTTATGATATATCTCTTCTCTGAAAATGTTTTTTTCCATTGCTTTTCACGCTTGTACGAATTTATGTTTACCATTGTTTATGACTATGAATATGCATATTGCTATATTACGCCAATAAAGATATTGAATTGAATGTGCAGTGAGAGTCTGTAGTTCCGCAATGTTTTCCCGATTTCCAGTGCACAAAATGTCCTCCGGGGAAAGTGACAGAATATATTGATTTTCAGTTGAAGTATGTTACATTTCTAGAGGGCATCGTCGTCTACTAGTAGCGTACATGACTGTGAATCTGATAGCTGCAGGTTCGAATCCATTTAAGGCATGAATAGTTCATGAACCTCCCATGAGCTAAGTACTGGTCCAAACCAGTAACCATCGAAAGGAATCAGTATATTGTTGTAAAAAACTGTGTCTCCTACTCGAATTAAAAGGAAATAAGTTTAAACTAAAGAAAAGATGAATGAATTACTCGTGGACGTATCTGGTCACCTTTATCATTTTCCTAATAATTTCCTGTCATAAAGGAAGATTTCTGTCGTATGTATGCCACATCTGATTTGTGAGATTCGTGTTGCTTCCTAAGAATGTAAACATATGATATCGAAGATATCCTATTTGACCTCGGATACATAATGCCTGTTCATAGCGCAGTGTATTAAATTGCGCGCTACGATGTGTTTCCAGTTTATTTCATATTGATTAATATAAGTACGTATTTTGCATGTTAACAATTTTCATTTGAGATTATTTAAACATGATGTGCAAAGGGTTGGCCTTGATCCAAAAAGCAAGCAATCCCTCATGGGTATATACCAGTAAAGTATTGAAATACATACTTAAATGGGTAATCATTGTGCAATTTAACGCATGCGTTGTAAGCTTGCATGTGTTTTACGCAGTTAAAACCCCCAAGGTCACCAGCTGTATGTAAAGTCACGCAAGGAAACACCAACCATTGGTCAATTATATGCATAAGTGTTTATATTTAGCTGTCTCATTTTGAATAGATTAGGACGAATACCAAATTGGGAGTACAAATCCACATACACTGTTATCAGAATGAAATGTATATAGCTAAAATGCACGCTTTGTTTACATTATTGAAGTGGCCATCTTGTATAAACCGAAAACGATAACGTAGCCGTTATCGGAAAATACAGGTAAATCAGGGTAGTGTGTCTACCTTTGTCAAACTAAATGTAGTATGTTCCCATAAAAACTCTAAATACGAGTAAATAGAAATGTTAACGTTAGAAATACCGTGGCGAGTTATACAGAAGGACGAGGTTAACCGTTATCTATTCAGACACACCGATAACATTCAAAGCAGTCATATCTCTTGTTTCATGTTACTTTGACATCGTGTAGTTCTAATACATGTAAAGATTATTTTTAGAATGTTTTAATATCTGCGTATACTGTTTAACCCTGTTAATAATCTGGTGTGTTGTTGTATGTTTAGTTAATATTTAGTTATATTATAGGTCATTATCTAGCTTACATGCATTATAATAATATTGCAATAGCAGCACAATTTAACCCGATCAGCATGCGTGTAAGGAGGAAATAGGTATCTCTCTGAAATCACATGTTCGGGAAGATTGCTGAAATGTCTGAGACATCTAAATATTCTTCAGTAATTGTCGGTTTCCTAAGTAAAACATACGGACTATAAAATATGGTACAACACGTATATAATTTTATGTTGTTTAGATGCACATGAGTTTCTCATGTCCTGCTAGCCTTTAAATGTTAATGTGCTAGAGTTTGAAGCTGAAGGTTGTGGGTTCGAATCTAGCTTAGACCATGAATATTTTTTATATTTGTTCAGACATAAATATTTTTCATATTTTTTAAATAAATTTTGACCACTATGTTCAGTTATGTACTGCATTGAAATCACTCCTAGCACGATTTGATCGAAATTATTGCTGAATACTTTAAACGGGTAACTCAATACTCAACTATATATATATATATATATATATATATATATATATATATATATATTCCATCGAGGTAAGACTGTCGCTTATACGGTCGATAAATATTGATCACAAAAGTACCTATTCGGAAAATTAAGCCTGATAATTGTCATGGAGAAGTTATTTGACAATTTTTTTTTATTCATTTCGAGACAAAGGACATAACTACAGATTCAAAGATATGCTGGTTCAATAGGCTATATATACATATACTTACATATTCTTTTTCACATATGCCCATTGGCCTAAACAAGAATTTAATACTTTCATATGATTGAGGAATTTAAATGTTAACAACACAAGATGAAGTAATACTCGAAATTTCATTGGAGTTGTACAACATGGGAAACCAATATGCGCAGATTGTATTACGTCATAAAATCCATTATATTTGTTTAAAGTATGACCTGGTAAGTTGAGCTTAGTAAGCAGGTGCAAACGAAACTTTTGTAAAATGGCCGATCTTCTATTACATTTTCAGATAAAACCGATAAAACAGGTAAGCCGGGACACGAGAGTCAAAATGGCCGCTGCGCTTGTTTAAACAATCAATATTTTGGAATATAATCTTCAAAGTAAATCATGCGGCAGATATAGATTCACCAGCACCATCCTCATAATAGTTCCTAAAACTTAGCCATTGTATATTGGCATTGTAACTGAATTAGAGAGAGAGAGAGAGAGAGGAGAGCTAGAGAGAGAGGGGGAATATTTGTTTAAGTGGATATGGGTTATATCTGATCGTGTAGTGAAAATGTGAATATTGTATCACTTCGAAATGAGATATATCCTGTATCCACTCAAAACAAACAAAATTAATTTCTATTTTTATGGTAACTTCTGCTGCATTTATTTTATAAGTAAGAGTCAGTTAGGACCGAAAACAGCCGGCTCGCTACACGCATTCGTTTAACCCATAACAGCCGGCTCGCTACACTTATTCGTTTAACCCATATCAGCCGGCTCGCTACACACATTCATTTAAACAAGATCAGCCAGCTCGTTTCACACATTACTTTAACAATGATCAGCCGGCACGATACACACATTCGTTTAACTCAGATCAACCGGCTTGCCTCATACATTCGTACAACTCTGATCAGTCAACTTTTTTGTTCATATCTAATGACAACCGGCGGTCTGAATATATCAAGTTCATTTTAGCATTATCTGTGAATTCTTCTCACTGGACATCAAGGAGGACAAGTGTTCTCAATTTTTATAGCGAAGTCGATAGGAACAGGCTGGCTCAGGAGAGCTAGTATTTCCGAACCCCCCCCCCCCCACACACACACACACACACATTTCCACCCATTGTGTCGCAGTCTCTATTTATAAAATACAGGTAGTCTCATTCTTTGAAAATTTTCCGGATATGAGGTTCACAATATTCAATTTATAAATAGAGACTGTGACGCAAAGCACCAGATCCGGGTGTTTTTTCTATGAAAAAATCTATTTATAGATGGCCCCAATACGGGAGAAGGGAGACTACTGAGATTATCTATACCATTCAAAATAATAACTGATCTATGTATAGGTTAGTTCTTAGTTGTCTTTAACTACACTATATAGCACATGGTATTTTCCCACACTAGCGGCAAAACGTAAGAAAAGTGTGAATTATGTCATCTGATATATCGCATATAAGACATTGTTTATTGTGTTTCACGTCCTGTATTATTATGAATATAATGGTATAATATGAGATTTGACAATTACTTACAGTTCGGTATTTAAATATGTTTTATTTCATGCCTGAATATTTTCATTTTCAGGCGTCGGTCTCTGACCGTTGAACCAAATGGTCCTTTTCAGGACCACCTCCTTCCTTCACATTGTCTCAGGGGATGACAACACTATAGGCTGAATAAACCAAGTTGTCATTTCCACTTTTGACTTCAACCTTCTTGATGTTATTAAGTACCTACCTCATAACTATGAGGCTTTCTAGACTTGACCTTTTTCAGCATCAAAATTATCTTTAGTGAGTTTGGGTCACACTCCGGGGTCTGGACACACGAAAACAATTTTTCTCACGCCTTTGTTGAGTATGTAATTATGCTGATTTTTAATGAGGATTGACCTAGGCGTCACAGACATAAAAAAGGCGTTTAAGAAGGTTTTAGAGGAATCATGCTTGTCGTATGGTAGAACATCACTGTTTGCTAAAATTTGTTATCAAAAGGCATTAAAAATTAGAAATATTTCGGTCCTAAATACTATAAGAGCATATATGCATACATCGATGCATAAATTACAAAAGTAGAACATAAAATTTCGTTCATGAATGCATGCGCACTAAAGGAATTGAAGTCTGTGAGGCAATGCACACATTTCAAGCTAAATTAGTAACTTTTTAAGCCTGCAAAATATCTTTAGTTGAAATAATTAATTTCCTAATTCGCTATTCGAACCCATGACCCCACCTCCCCCCATTCCCGATGCGGACGCTTCAAACTATTCATCTACGCATGTATGAATATTGCATATACATGTTACTTCTGCAATAGTTATAACTGAGTTGTTGCAATATAGTCGGTGGTTTTGCCAGTTTACTGATCTGGAAAGCCTATATTCAATATGTTCAGCAAAGTTGGATTAATTTTACATCTTAATATATTCATTATACCTCGAATGCACTTGTTTAGGTTATCCATCCATCATCAAATTATAATCATGGTTCTTCAAATGCTTTAAAATACTTCAGTGCAGATACAAGCATCCATTGACTCGGAGTTATTTGACACTTATGCCAACTTACTAACTTAATTCCTAAAAGGGAAAGCATGAGTAGAATCCAAATTTTCATACAAAACTAGAAACTGGGTCATCTAATGCCCCAGTACAAGTTCATGTCAGAAAATTATAAAGAAAAGTATGTTATATGTGTACCTTTTTTGTATATGACTGAATCACATGAAGCACATACAGAGTCTAAGGCAATGATCTTAAATGCTACTCATCTCTGAGGAGATCATATGTGCTAAATTACTTCAAAGCATGACCATATACACGCCAAAACATAAGTTTAAGGTATAAAACCATACACAGACGAATTATAGTCTGAACTGATCAATCGATGTCATGACCTTGACCTTATGAACTGATGCTGTGACCTTGACCCTATCAACCAATGCTATGACCTTGAAATTAAAGGTAAGGGTATGCAGTAACATAGCCAGACATAGACAGACTTAAGATAAAGATACACACTTGGAGGAGGGTGTGAGGGTCACATCCATACCCGCACTTACTCAAACGAAGATCTTGGGGATTTTCCCCTGGGATAATAAATTGAACATAGAGCACAGGAGTTTGAAGTTCTATCAGTAAAAAGAGTCTATAGTAAATGATAAACCTTGTATATAATAAAACGTTTTACGTGGCTTATTATTTACTGTAGACTATTTATTGACAGAACTTCGAATTCCTGTGCATAGAACCGCAATGGTGAATTCAAAAGTCCAGCTGAGGTTTTATTCGTATGTACTACATTGTGTATAACGGGTGGGATCTCCTTGGTACTAGTATTTGGTATGGTTTTTGTCAGCAACATATTGTCTTGTCCCGGAATTTATTCGTGAAAAGATATTTCAACACATAACAAAACTTAAAATGGTTATAGCCCAGACACAATGTTATGGTTAATTCTGCGGTATGACTTTGTCATGACCTTGACCTTCAAGTTTTAGGGACCCGATTCTTATTCGTAACACATCTTTCTGACGGGGCGATCATTTGTGCCACGTTATTTCACCACAATAGAATAACTGCATGGACACAATTTTAAGGTCAAACGAATGAAATGACCTTGACCTTTAAGCTAGGAACCTTGGTCGAATTCTGCCAACATTCTTAGCGTTAAGTTAAACTTAAATTCTTAATGGTGAAGTCCTTAGTCTTGTATCTCTAATAAATATACCCAAATATTTCATTTCTTAAGAATTATTGTTAGTTATTAAGGTAATGATCACAATTTAATGATGGTTGAATTACCTCAAAACTGGTATGTGAAATATATTCAGTATAACTTTAAAGAAACACTTACGTTTAGTTTATATTAACAAATATTTTTTTTTATCTGTAACGACTGGAGAAGCAGATATGCCGCGGTCTTAGTTACTTTACTTTATGACAGTTCTGCCTCTTTGGTGAATGGCATGCACAATTTTGCATGTACATGTATGAAAATTTCCGTACCATATTTAGTTTTCGATCATGGAAAAGGAAGTTGCAAATCGTCATCATCATCACCATCGTTTTTTTTTCTCCTCAGTTATCAAAATCGTAGTGGGAAATAAGCTGATATTTCTACTGCTTATCTCTCTCTCTCTCTCTCTCTGTAGATAATTGAATTGTTATAGTGAAATTGAATGTACCTTAAACAAAAGAAGAGGCAAAATCTCTCCATATTGTGAAATTGAATGTACCTTAAACAAAAGAAGAGGTAAAATCTCTCCATATTGTGAAATTGTAACTGAATGACATAATTGTTATTTATATAATAAAATTCCCTCAACCACGCTCACACACGCACAAACACATGCGTATTTTTCTTTCTTTTCGTTTTCTCTCTTTTCTGCTTCAGATCTAATTGTATCCATGAATTTTGTTATGAACGGACAAATATCACACTATTTAGAATTTAATATCATAACTCCTCATGTTGTATCATACCTGAGTGAAAGATAAACATATGTTATGTTCTGTTCAGAGAAATATTTACAATACAATATTTACAATACATTATTTACAATACATATTTTTAGCTCACCTGAGCACAACGTGCTCATGGTGAGCTATTGTGATCGCCTTTTGTCCGTCGTCCGTCGTCCGTGCGTGCGTGCGTGCGTGCGTGCGTGCGTGCGTGCGTCCGTCGTCAACAATTTGCTTTAAACAACATCTCCTCATGAACCGCTGAAGGGATTTTGACCAAACTTCACAGGAATCATCCTTATGATGCCCTCTATCAAAGTTGTACAAATTATTCAGATTGGTTAAAAAAGTAGGTCACAGGAGCTAAAAATAGATTTTAAAAATGCAAACTTTGAAAATCTTCTTCTGCAAAACTGCAAGGCCTAGAGCTTAGATATTTGGTATGTAGCATCATCTTATGGGCCATTACCAAGATTGTACAAATCATAGCCCTACGGTGATAAATGACCCCGCACCAGGGGTCACTTGTTTTACATAGAGTTATATAGGAAAATCTTTAAAAATCTTCTTCTATGAATCCATTAGGCCTAGAGCTTAGATATTTGGTATGTAGCATCATCGAATGGTTCATTACCAAGATTGTACAAATCATGACCCTATGGTGATAAATGACCCCGCACCATGGGTCACTTGTTTTACATAGAGTTATATAGGAAAAACTTTAAAAATCTTCTTCTATGAATCCATTAGGCCTAGAGCTTAGATATTTGGTATGTAGCATCATCTTATGGTTCATTACCAAGATTGTTCAAATCATAGCCAAACGGTGATAAATGCCCCCGCAATAGGGGTCACTTGTTTTACATAGAGTTATATAGGAAAAGCTTTAAAAATCTTCTTCTATGAATCCATAAGGCCTAGAGATTAGATATTTGGTATGTAGCATCATCTTATGGTTCATTACCAAGATTGTACAAATCATGACCCTATGGTGATAAATGACCCCGCACCATGGGTCACTTGTTTTACATAGAGTTATATAGAAAAAACTTTAAAAATCTTCTTCTATGAATCCATTAGGCCTAGAGCTTAGATATTTGGTATGTAGCATCATCTTATGGTTCATTACCAAGATTGTACAAATCATAGCCCTACGGTGATAAATGACCCCGCACTAGGGGTCACTTGTTTTACATAGAGTTATATAGAAAACTTTAAAAATCTTCTTCTATGAATCCATAGGCCTAGAGTTAGATATTTGGTATGAGCATCATCTTATGGTTATTACCAAGATTGTACAAATCATGACCCTATGGTGATAAATGCCCCCGCACCAGGGGTCACTTGTTTAACATAGAGTTATATAGGAAAATCTTTAAAAATCTTCTTCTATGAATCCATTAGGCCTAGAGCTTAGATATTTGGTATGTAGCATCATCTAATGGTTCATTATCAAGATTTTCAAAATGGTGGCCCTTTGGAGATAAATGACCCCGCACTAAGTCTTCTCCTCTGAAACCATAAGGCCCAGTGCTTATATATTTGGTGTGTAGTATTGTCAGGGCTAAAATGTTTAAGATTGAGTTATATCAGAATTCTTGTCTGTTTAAAAACCTTGTAATCAGTTGTAGCAATGGTACTCAAGGTGAGCGATCCAGGGCCATCATGGCCCTCTTGTACATAGAGTTATATTGGAAAATCTTAAAAAATCTTCTTCTATGAATCCATAAGGCCTAGAGCTTAGATATTTGGTATGTAGCATCATCTTATGGGCCACTACCAAGATTGTACAAATCATAGCCCAATGGTGATAAATGACCCCACACCAGGGGTCACTTGTTTTACATAGAGTTAAATAGGAAAATCTTAAAAAATCTTCTTCTATGAATCAATAAGGCCTAGAGCTAAGATTTTTGGTATGTAGTAGCATCTAATGGTTCATTACAAAGATTTTCAAAGTCTTGGCCCTACAGTGATAAATGACCCTGCACCCAAGTCTTCTCTGAAACCATATGGCCCATTGCTTAGATATTTGGTGTGTAGTATTGTCAGGGGTAAAATGTTTTAGATTAAGTTATATCAGAATCATTGTCTGTTTAAAAACCTTGACATCAGTTGAAGCAATGGTACTCAGGTGAGCGATTCAGGGCCATCATGGCCCTCTTGTTGTAATATATGCTGCATATTTACAAATCATGAAAATACCATTGTGAATCTCGAAATATTTGTTGGATGAATCAAACAAGGTCCGATATAGTTGAGGACAGCAATGGGTTGAAATTGTAAAATATGAATAGTGCAAAGCATTCTGCACACACATACACACACACGCGCATGAGCAACCGTATTTGTGCATTTCTCTCACAGTCAAACCGATTTTCTCATTTTACCATATTTAATTATCAATCACTTTACTGTTATTTAGGGTTAGCAGCGTGGGGATAGAATCCCGGCAGGGTCATTCGGATTTTCATGTGAGGAAGCCTGGCTTGCGGTAGGTCGCTGGTTCTGCCCGGATGTCTCCGCGCATTCGGGGTCTTCTTCCACCTGTAATTAGCTGGACGTCGTTATATGACTGAAATACGGTCGAAGCGACGGTAAACTCAAATAGTCAAGCCAAGTCAAGTCTAGGGTTAGCAGGTGCAGTAAATTGTTCCGCGTGTACCATCACGTGAATCATTTTTAATGCTATTGCGCGGGAGCTATGATGTGCTGTGAAACAACGAACTTCTAAATTTATTTCGCATGAAAAAGTAGTGCTTCTGCGGAATGAATAGCAAGGCAAATTTAGTTAATTTTGTTTTATTATAAATGATTCAATTACTGATTGGGGTATCTTATCTTAATTTTTTTTAGAGAGTTAGATTATCAGTTTGTGGCAGTGTTCTACCATAAATTTGATGACGTCATTAAGTCGACACATCTTTAACTAGCTTTATCACTAAAGGTTATTAATACCCTCGCATACCGCTTTGATACAAAAAGGGCTATAATTCTTACAAACTCCTGGACACAGTTATCTGTCCTTGTCAGCTGATATGTCTTGATAAATTATTATTCCACGTATGAAAGCATTATCAACAGCAATAACCAAACTCCATGTAATGTTTAAGACAAGGCGTGACGTCAAGTGACGAGCGTGATTCCAATATAGCCTCCAATTCATTGAAGAGCGGGTATAATAACCCCCCCCCCCCACACACACACACGTGGAATTGCAAACAAGTTCTCACGGCTTGAATAAAATCACTCTACAGACATATTTAGTCATTATTATTGGAGGAAACTAGAGTACAAAAAAATGAAGATGCATATGACTAGAAATCAAATTCATATCTAACTATTTAGAAGTAAAAAAAACGTCTTTTTTATTCACCATATTCAAAGAAAGCTAGACAACTTTACAACATATCTAGCAATCTTTAAATGAAACCAGCTCTACTTCTAAGTCGGTGTAGAATTTCTTCATAGCAGGGTCGGAAATGATTGACATCTCATACTCCCTGTCTGCAGACTTGGAAAAGTCGTCTGGTCCGTTCCCACATCCTCCCTCACTTCCGGTTTTGTACCCAGGATGCACCATTAATTCGCAGACAACTTCCTTTCCATTTTCCTTGGATTCCTCGAAGGCAGTTTTAATGCAATCTTGTAACAGGGGTAAGTTCATCATACTGCCCATGGTTTTCAGCCCAGTAAATCCAGGACTCCTATAAATAGATAATAGTATGGTGTCCAGTTCAGGCCAGATTAATCATCGCCTCTCCAATTCGCGGCAAACGATAGTTTGAGATTGATTCGAAATACCAATGCGAGATTTAAGAAAGACATGCGAGGATTAAGACAATAATAATCGTGTTGTCGCGAATTGGAGAATCATAGAATAAAATTGGCCCGAACAGGACAGCGTACATTGTCACGGATTGCTAGATGGATGGATGGAGGAATTATTATTTTATCGTCTTTAACTTCTACATAAGTTTTCTTTTTCTGTTCTTTTTTTTTTAATTTTCAGCATTTTATAGCAAATCTTTACAAATCGTATAGCATTATAAATGAAGTTACTAAATTTGTTTAAAATGTGTACACTTATCGAATTGAGAAATATACTTGCATGCTTTTTTTAATTGCAGCTGTTTAGAATATAAACTAAATAGACCGTCCGCCTCGGGATCGGGAGGTCGTAGGTTCGATCCCCGGCCGCGACTTACCTAAGTCGTAAATATAGTACTGGTATAACCTCCATGCTTGGCGCTCAGCATATAAGGTTTGGTTTGCCAGTGTCAGATAACGTGACTGGGTGTGGTATCAAGCCACATGTCTACGGCGTGATCTGATGAAAGTAGTCTCCAAATGACTGAAATACTTTTGACGGGACATTAAACCCGATAAACAAACAAACAAACAGACAAACATAAAAACTAGTATTCGCTTGCACATTGAAATAAGTATAGGTTAGTTCATAGTTGCCTTTAACTACACGATATAGTCACGAGGGCGGAGCCCGAGTGACTATGTCGTGTAGTTAAAGGCAACTATGAACTAAGCTATTTAGCACATGGTATTTTCCTCCACTAGCGACAAACGTCACAAAAGTGTGAGTTATGTGGTTGCATAGTCCACACTTATTGATTTTTTACAAAAGTGTGGACTACGCGTTAAGGTCCACGGTGACTATGAACAAATACTGGCACCTGATTGGACGGGAGGAAAATGCCATGTGCTAAAAAGATATACTATCTATATATACTACATAACTCTTGTGTAACATATTTGCAGGAAATGCTCCTTTCTTATATCTTGTGGTCTGAATAATGCTAATTCAGAGTGCTGGAATATTTGTTTGCTGATTCTTTTTTTGTTACGTTACCTTAAACATTGTGTAAATGTATTCCGTTAATCTCAGTATTACACAGAGCGTGACATCACCGTCAACAATGGGTCACTTACCATATTCCGTATTTCCGGAAGATGACGTCTGCATCTGCCGCGAACGAGACCAGTTCCACCATGAATGGCTCATACCAGGCTGGTTGCCAAGCAAATCCGCTCACACCGCCCTCTAGTGGCAGGCGCGTCTTGGTGATCCCATTCTCCTGCATCACCTTTGCAAACACCTCACAGACGGCTACAAGAAAAATCAGAGCGCTGAATGCATGAAGTTGTGTGTGTCTCACGTGAAAGAGTGCTTGAAAAGCTGCTAGTCGATCACCAATAATTAAATTTACTTTGATAAACAAAAGAAATGCGACATTCCTGTTCTCTCAGTGTTATCAGAGCTTTGATTTGTATTCATGCAGTACCTTATCTACAATAGTCTCTATTTATAGATTGAAGTAATTATGCAAATTTTCTGCACAGGTCAGAAGCTCCGAACTGATTTCGGATAGTAGATATACAGGTTTCGGTCATTTTTTAGTGCAAGAAATAACCCTTGGAGATATCTGAGGTCGATAGATTGATGTGATTATTAGTATGTTACAATGATTTGTTTTATTGTAACAGCCTTAAAATGAACGAACGCTGCACATTTACTATCAAATTTAATTGCGAGCCACCTTTGCATCGAAACAAACTATATTCGTGCGCATGGTAAAGTGATCACGTGATAAAAAAAGTTACATCATTCGATTGCAGTTACAACAGCATAGAAAAATAAGTCCTATATTGTTTTCATGTCACAGGCGATTTTTGTAGTCTGTAAGTTCTTTTTTTTTTTTTACACAGCATTTATTTTTTCAGCTTTTTTGCTTCATTCTAGTATACTTATGTTGTAGAGATATATACAATTGTTCGATCATATTTACATTATTGAGAGGTTATTCGGTTTTAAATCTAGGAGAACCTGGGCTGACTGACGTCACACACAACTAAAAATGCGTGCGTCGAATGATTTAATATCCGTTTCGTTTCTTTTCTAGTACTTGCTTCTTCGCTTAACACAGTCATACATTTGGAACCAGCATGTTAAAATACTACATTTTGAGATGATTCCTATAAATGACGTTCACACTTCTTGGTTTTTATACTGGCTGGTGAAGGTGATTTCAGCATACAAAGGTAATTACAATGGGGCTAAATCGAAAATCTGCATTTCTAGTAGGTAACTGGTAATACAATAATAATAATAATAATAATAATAATAATAATAATAATAATGTGGTGTAATCTGTTTTACAATCTGTATTCCCATAGTCTCATTTAGTTATTATTGTTAGTAGAAAAAGTGCAAGTACGAAAACGGCAAGTACGTGCATACTTGATTTTTGTGTAAGTACTAAATAACACTCCGCAGATGAAACACAAAACATTAAACTTGATTTTAAATACCGGAAAACATTATGACATCTTGTCATAGTCATTATCATAGACAATTTTAAGAAAGACAGAGACATATCTATACATATATATTTTTTAAAATATCTATACATATATTTTTTTTTAATTACATCATGTAAAGACAAGCACGGAGAAACGCACAACACTAAACCGTATCAGGAACCGTGCCGGCTCTTGCCGGCCCAGAATATAACAGTTTTGAAAATGGTAGGCGTAATGGGCTTTTGTATATACAGTCCATTTACGATAATTCGAACGGTCTGCGGACTGACTGAAATGCTCGAAAAATCGTGTCATCCGAATTACCGTGTTTACCAACCTGTGGACAATTTGTGTATTTGTAAGAAATATCAATACATATCTATACATGTATATTAACAAATCTATTCTTTTTATTTTGTGCAGAAAATTATTTATCCAAGAAAAATGATATACCATCGATGTATTAGTATTTTATATTTTTGATAATAACCGCATCAAATAATTGGGAAATTACTAAAGTTGACCCACCCACGCCCCCAACCAAAAAGGTTACACCTTGCATCAAAGCATATTTCCCGTTTTAAGCAGTTAATATTTTCATGACTAGGGCAACCGCTTACAGTTAGTATATAAACAAAACCATGTTTAATTTTGTGTAAGCCAGGCCAGCCTTTGATTACCTATAATCCCAGTGAACCTGTTTGTGCTTTGATAAAAGCAGACAAGATAATTAATTAGATATCTCTTTACTAATACCCACGCATGGCCACCATGATCTGAAATTTTTTTTTTTTTTTTTTTTTGCTATTACTATAGAAGAGAAAAGAAAAGAAGAGCCGTGAGGGTCTAGATATGGCACTAAGGTTTAAGACATTTAACATCCCACCAACAGTATTTCAGTCATTTGGAGACTATGTCTACGTGAGGCCATACTGCAGTTTTACGCCTTAGATATGTGGCATGCTACCACACCCAGTCACATTATCTTGAACCGGGCCTACAAGTCCTGGAGCTACCCTTAATTATAATATGCTGAGCGATCATACAGTAACATTTTTAACGACTTTGGTATGTCGCGGACAGGGGTCGAACCCTAGGCGGACGCACTTACCCCACGACTACACTATCTGGATCTAAGCATGAGCAACCAACCTGGATTGACGTGGTAGTGTTGGTGGCCGTCTACACTGTGTGGTTTGTGACCCGTCAGTCTCTCGAACTTGTCTATTTGACACTGTATCTCGCTCTGTACCTGTGTTAATATAAGTCAACCAGTAACACTAAAACTGCATAATTCCGGACTTCAATGCTTTAGTCACAGACATGTAGTTGTTAAACAAGATTTTAAAGTATTTAGAAGAACAGGAAGGGACGCAAAAATAGATTGACACTATTCCTTAGATATATCTTATAGGCATACATATCTAAGGAATACATGTAATGTCATTTAATCCCCCCCCCTGTTTTGCATCCATTCTTCCATGTTCATCTACATAATAAAAATCATTAATTTTCGCCGACATTAAATTTTGTTGTTAGTGTACTTAAAGGAATTTTGTTTGTTATTTATTTGTGGATTCTAAACGAAACCTGATGGTATTATGGGCGTTTTATTTTCATAAAAAAATAGGTCAAATGTCAATAAATGAAGAGTTCCATCCCATTTTTAGTAACTTTCCAAATATTGACGCAATCCAATGAAGCATATAGAAGTTAAAGCAGATAATCCAAAAGGTAAACCTGTCCGGATACCGCTTTTTTTATTAAAAGTAGGTCAAAGGTCAAGGTCAAACTGAATAATGTTAAAGTCCATCCACTTAAGCAAGTGTCCAAATATTGAAGCAATCCAATGAAGTACATATAAGTCATAGCAGTTTATCCAAAAGGTAATCCTGTCCAGACGCCGCTTATTCATCAAAAGAAGATCAAAGGTCAATGTCAAGGTCAACGGGTCAAACTGGGTCTTCCACTTAAGCAACTGTCCAAATATTGAATCAATTCAATTAAGGACATGGAAGTTGTAACAGATTTAAACAAGAGGGCCAAGATGGCCCTGTGTAGCTCACCTGAGAAAGATTGCTGTGTAAGGCATGATGTCAAAAAATGTGGCACCTAAAGTGTTTTCCTAACATTTTACTAAGTGACCTAGATTCTGATCCTACTTGAATTTGCACTCAACTGGGAATTCATACAGTCACCATTCCAACCAAGTTAAATGAAGACTGGTACAAAAATGTAGACCCCTAGAGTGGTCACAAGGTTTTTCTAAAATTTTCCCTGGTGGCCTACTTTTTGACCCCATGTGGCCCTGTTTTGAATTCATTCGAGATTTGATGTAAACAAACATTATGACCAAGTTACATGGAGGTAGGGCCAAACATGTGACCTCAAGAGTGTTCACAAGGTTTTATTAAGATTTGACCTGGTGACCTAGTTTTTGGCCCTACGTGAACCGATTTCAAATTCATCAAAGATATCATGTGGACAAACATCCTGAACAAATTTCATGAAGACTGGGCAAAAAGAATTTTCTAAGATTTGACCTAGTGATCTAGTTTTTAACCCAACATGACTCATCCGTCATAGCATAAAGATGAAAATCCTGACAACATTTCGTGTAGATTGGGCCAAAAATGTGGCCTAAAGCATGTTCACAAGGTTTTTCTAAGATTTGACCTGGTTACTTAGTTTTTGACCCCATGTGACCCATTTTCAAACGAATCCAAGATATCATATAGACAAACATCCTGAAAAAAATCTAATGAAGATTGGGCTAAAACTGTGGCCTCTAGAGTGTTCACAAGGATTTTATAAGATTTGACCGGGTGACCTAGTTTTTGACCCCACGTGACCCAATTCCGAACTCATCCAAGATATCATGTAGACAAACATCCTGACCAAGTCTACTGATGATTGGGATAAAACTGTGGCCTCAAGAGTGTTCATAGGGTTTTGCAAAGATTTGACCTGGTGACCTAGTTTTTGACCCCACATGACCCAATTTCCGAGATATAATGTAGACAAACATCTTGACGATGTTTCGTGAAGATTGGGTCAAAACTGTGACCTGTAGAGTGTTCACAAGCAATTGTTGACGACGGACGATAGACGACGCACGACGAACATAAAGTGGTCACAAAAGCTCACCCTGAGCACAAGTGCTCAGGTGAGCTAAAAAGGCCACCCTGAGCGGACGCCGTAAACCCGACGACGCCCGCTCGGACATCATCAATTTTTCGTCCAAAATGTGGGGTCTAATGAACTTAATATTATTAATATTCGAGGATAAATCCTTTCACAAAATAAGCTAAAATTAATTATTCATATGAGTTCACAATATTGAATATAAAGATTTCCCTAATGTATGTTTATATTGCGGATATTTCATCCAAGTAATTGCTGGGCGTCGTCACGTGACATAAATGCGACGGTAAATTCCAACAACAACAACCGAACTGAAAACGTAACGGACACACCTCTTGCATATCAACCTTTCCTTGCTTCAGTGCCTCTTTCAGACCAAATATCCCGTGGAAGAATCCATCATCTCCAACCAAAGTCTTGTACCTGGCTTCACCGACCGGAGATCCCTCCGAGAGGTTCAGATGCATGCCTGTTGGAAAGATTTAATGCATTGGGGCTGTATTCACAAAACATACATCTTCAGTCAATTGTTTCAATTCAGTAAAATATCAATGATTTTATAAAGTACTTCTGCTTTATCATGCTTGAATTCTGTTAATATATGTTTATAATGTAAAATGTGTTCCCTTAATTTATAGTAAGTTATGTGCTAACTTTGATAACTTTGGCCTCTACAGTGTTCACAAGGTTTTTTTTCTATGAGTTGACCTGGTGACCTACTTTTTGACTCCACGTGACTCAGTTTTGAACTCAAGTAGACAAACATTCTTATCAAATTCCATGAAGACTGAGCCAAAAGATGTGACATCTTCAGTGTTCATAAGCTCTTTTTAAGATTTCACCTGGTGACCTACTTTTTGACCCCACATGACCCAGTTTTGAACTCATCCAAGATTTCATGAAGGCAAACATTCTGACAAAGTTACATGAATGTTGGGCCAAAAATGTTCCCTGTGCAGTGTTAACAAGGGTTTTCATTATCATGTAGACAAACTTTTACAGTAAAGTCCATGACAATTGGCCGAAATATGTTGCCACTTGAGTTTTCACAAGATTACTTTAAGATTTACCATAGTGACCTACTTTTTGACCCCATGTGCCCCAGTTTTGAACTCATTCGAGATTTTATGTAAACAAACATTCTTACCAAGTTATATGAAGGTAGGGCCAAAAATGTGACCTCTAGAGTGTTCTTAACGTTTCTTTTTCTAAAATTTGTCCTTGTAAGCTACATTTTGACTCCAAGTGACCCATTTTCGTAGTCATGCAAGATTTCATGTAAACAAATATTCGGTCAAAATTCCATAAAAAAATTGGCCCAAAATGTGGCTGCTAGTGTTCACTAGACCATTCTAAGATTTGCCATAGTGAACTACTTTTTGACCCCATGTGACTCGGTTTTAACTCATCTGAGATTTTATGTAAACAAACAATTAAATACAAGCCAATGTCATGACGTGCCAATAATATGCGCAACTACTGTTGGTACTTATAAATGCTGTGAATTAAATTGAACAAGACAGTCCAAAGGACAGCTATATCCCCCGCCGCTGACAGAGGAGACATGTTTTTCCTCTAATGGAAATTGCCCTGCTTCTGCCAACATTTTGATGTAGTTGACTTATGAAAAACTTTCCGTTGTTCAGAAAATATAGCATGGAAACAAAAATATCCAGGAACACTGAACCATAAAATGTGACCTTGAACTTGAGCCAACATGACTGTCACCTGTGTTCTGCACATCGTCTCAATTTGGTTAATAATTGAGGCAAGTTTCATTAAAATTCTTCGAGAAGTATAGGAGTTATGGAGCGGACACAAAATTGTAAATTGAAATAGAAGGTTAAACACTTGACGTTCTAGTGTGACCTTGACCTTGAGCCTACATGGTTGCCACCTGTGTTCTGCACATCGTCTCAACTAGGTTTACATTTGAGGCAAGTTTCATTAAAATCCTTCAAGGGGTATAGGAGATTTGGAGTGGACATGAAATTGTAAGGAAATAGAAGGTTCAAACACATGACCCTCAAGTGTGACCTTGACCTTGAGCCAACATGACTGCAACCTATGTTCTGCACATCGTCTCAATTAGATATATATTTGAGGCAAGATTCATGAAAAAAAACTAAAAGGGGTATAGGAGATATGGAGCGACACGAAATTGAAGGTTCAAACACATAACCTTCTAGTGTGACCTTGACCTTGAGCCTACATGGCTGCCACCTGTGTTCTGCACATCGTCTCAACTAGGTTTACATTTGAGGCAAGTTTCATTAAAATCCTTCAAGGGGTATAGGAGTTATGGAGCGGACATGATATTGTAAGGAAATAGAAGGTTCAAACACATGAACCTCAAGTGTGACCTTGACCTTGAGTCAACATGACTGCAACCTATGTTCTGCACATCGTCTCAATTAGATAAACATGTATATTTGAGGCAAGATTCATGAAAAAACTAAAAGGGGTATAGGAGATATGGAGCGGACACGAAATTGAATGTTCAAACACATAACCTTCTAATGTGACCTTGACCTTGAGCCTACATGGCTGCCACCTGTGTTCTGCACATCGTCTCAACTAGGTTTACATTTGTGGCAAGTTTCACGAAAATCCTTCAAGCGGTATAGGAGATATGGAGCGGACACGAAAACGTTACGGACGGACGGACAGACGGACGGACAGACGAAGGCCATTCCTATAACCCCCCTCCCGCTTCGCGGCGGGGGATTAAAAATATTACCAAAAGTAACTGTGAAACAGAGCAGGTAAAATATATTCAAGAAATATGACAAGGCAGTATTCAGCATTGAAGCAGACATAACATGCCTACAACATGCACACGTATGTTTGGTACTTATAACTGTTATGGAATTAAATGAAACCTTACCATTTGTAGCGGAGAAATAGTACAGACAAACTATATCCAATGAATATAACAAGGGCCATAACTCAATCAATATCAAGCCGATCAAATTCCCCTAAATTATGTAAACATGTAATATATTAGTTGTATATGTAACTAATGAAGAAGTTGTATGGACAGTTAAGGTTTGTAAACTCTTTAATATATATTTTTCTCTTTTTTGTAAATTGCCCTTTTTTATGTTGAAAGAAAACAACAACAAAAAAAACAACAACAACATTAAATTTATGTACATATTAGAAATGCGAAATGAATGGAAAAAAATGATCATGTATACATATACAAGTTGTAGTAGACCATATCTCTGAAGTTTATCTTCATCACTTCTTTCTGACAGTAATACATGGCCAATCCTTGTTCCTGTTAACCTGTATATATATTTAATCTGTCTGCACAAAACTCAAGTTGTTTTTTCTTTGCCATTTTTTAAACATTATGTTTATTAAATCAAACACTTTTTTGCACTTGTTCATTTTTTCTGACAGATCTTCATTGTGTCATGTTAAAAAATATAAACTGAATGTATGGTTCTCTGAAAAACAATTTTGGGATAATGGGTGAGGTAAAAATATTGTCATTAAATTGCCGGGGTCTGAACGGCACAAAAAAGAGAATTGATGTGTTCAATTTTTTAAAAGAAAAGAATTATGATATATATTGTTTGCAAGACACACATTTTACAAGAGAACAAGAAAAGATGATATATGCTCAGTGGAATGGAAATTGTTATTTTAGTTTTTCATGTTCAAATGCAAGAGGCGTAGCTATTTTATTTAATAAGAATATAGAACATTGTATTCATAATAGTATAAGTGATAATGATGGTAACTTTCTTGCATTGGATGTTACAATTAATTCACAGCGTTATACTTTAGTCTCCCTGTATGGACCAAATTTAGATAATCCAGCATTTTATGAAAAGGTGTTTCAGACAGTTGAAGATATAGGTAATGAATCTTGTATTATGTGTGGTGACTTTAATTTAGTTCTTGATCCTTCTCTAGATTATTCAAACTACAAACATATAAATAACATCAAGGCTAGATCATTATTAATAGACAAAATCCATGAAAGGCAAATGTTAGACCCGTTCAGAGAAAACTATCCAGATAGAAAGAGATACACATGGAGACGAATACATCCTTTAAAACAAGCAAGACTTGATTTTTTTCTCTTAACTAACGACTTACTTCCCTTTGTTAAGAAAATTGATATTGAATCAAGTTACTTATCTGATCACTCAATAATTTCCCTCATCTTAAACCCATCAAATATATTACATGGTAAAGGTCTTTGGAAGCATAATAATGCACATTTGAATGATATTGACTATATAAATTTGATAAATGATACAATAAGGGAAACTAAATTACAATATTGTCTTCCTGTTTATGACTTTGAGAATATTAATCAAATACCAGATGAAGAATTACAATTTGTTATAAGTGATCAGCTTTTTTTAGAAGTTTTATTGATGGAAATACGTGGAAAATCCATATCTTATGGTTCATATAAAAAGAAAGTAAGTGCACAAATTAAAAAAAAAAAAAAAGAGGATTTACTTAAAGAACAATTAAGATCTAAGGCTAGATGGGTTGAAGATGGAGAAAAACCTTCAAAATATTTTTGTATTGAGAAAAATAATTATCTAATAAAATGATTCCTAAATTAGAATTAGAAGACAATATACTATTTCAGATCAGAGTGATTTAACTAAAGAAATGAATATTAATTAGTCATGAAGAAGCTACAAAAACTTTGGCAGCAATGAAGAATGATAAAAGCCCTGGTTCTGATGGTTTCTCTACAAATTTCTTTAAATGCTTTTGGAAAAGAATTGGTTATTTTGTTGTCAGGTCTATAAATGATGGTTATAGAACTGGGAAAATGTCTATAACTCAACGACAGGGTGTAATAACATGTATACCTAAAGAAAATAAATCAAAATTATTTTTAAAAAACTGGCGTCCAATAACATTACTGAATGTGATATATAAAATAGCTTCAGGATCAATTGCAAATAGGTTAAAAACAGTTTTAGATTATTTAATAAGTTCAGAACAGACAGGATTTTTGAAGGGTCGATATATTGGAGAGAATACTAGATTGATTTATGACATCATGCAATACGCTGATGAAAAAAATATTCCTGGACTTCTGTTATTAATAGACTTCGAAAAAGCTTTTGGTTTTTTTAATAAAATTTAATTTTGGGAAATCCATACAATCATGGATAAAACTGTTTTATAATGACATTGAATCTACTGTTATTCAAAATGGTTTTTTATCTGAATTTTTCCACATAGGCCGCGGCTGCAGACAAGGGGATCCCCTATCACCATATATCTTTATCCTCTGTGCTGAGATTCTAACTCAGATTATAAAGAGTAATAATATTATAAAAGGTATTAATATAAATAATACTGAACATTTAATATCACTGTTTGCTGATGATACTGCTTTAATTTTGGATGGTTCTAATGAGTCACTTCAAGAAACGTTAAGAGTACTAAATAAGTTTGCTTACATATCTGGTTTAAAAATTAATTATTCAAAAACAAAAGTTATATGGATTGGTTCTAAAAAATTTAGTTCAGAAGCAATAAAAACAAAATTCAAACTAGAGTGGGGCCAGACAGAATTTCAACTATTAGGAATAAAATTCCATGTTGACCTGCATAAGATGTGTAAAATTAATTATGATTGTAGATTAGAAAAACTAGACAGATCTATTAAATCATGGAATAGGAGATTCTTAACCCCTATAGGTAAAATCACAGTTGTTAAAACAATACTACTACCAGCTTTTAACCATTTATTTATTTCACTACCTGACCCAGATGAAAATGTTTTAAAAGATGTTAATAAAAAGCTATTTAATTTCATCTGGCATGGGCCAGCAAAGATTAAAAGTTGTATACTAGTGAAAAATTACTTTGAAGGTGGTCTCAAGATGGTCAATCTAAAGTGCTTTATTCAAAGCCTTAAAGTAATGTGGATACAGAGGCTACTTTTTACAGATAAGAAATGGCAACAAATTGTAAAATTAACCCTAGATGTAAACAAACTAATTAATTGTGGTAAACATTATGCAGTAAAGAATATTGAAGATCTTCAAAACATTTTTTGGAAATCTGTGATCTCCTCGTACTCAAAGTACCTAGATTTATGTAAGACAAGAAATATTGAAGACTTCTTATCTAGTCCACTTTTCTATAATGAGAATATTCAAATTGGTAAGAAAAGTGTTTTCTTTAAAATTCTCTATGATAAAGGGATTAGATACATAAATGATCTTGTTGATAAAGATGGAAAACTCTTTGATCATCAACAATTTGAAAATTGTACTGGTATTAAAATAAACGTTCTCCACTTCTTAAGCCTGATAAAAGCTGTAAATACTTTTAAGAAACATATATTAAAAACAAATGATATTTTATATAAATTGCCTAATCCTATTATACTGCCTAACCTTAAGATTTTGTTTGAAAGGAAATCAGGTTGTCAAAGAATGTACAATTTCCTAAATGTCAATAATGAAGTACCCACAAGCCAAGCAAAATGGAATTCACAATATTTTTTTGAAGAGGATGAGTGGAGAAAGATTTATTATCTACCTTTTGGTTTGTTTAAAGATACCAGTATACAATGGATGCAGGTGAGAATATTGCACAGAATAATACCAGTAAATGATTATCTGTATAAGTTAAAAATTAAAGATACTAATCAGTGTTCCTTCTGTAAAAAAGAACCTGAAACAATTGAACATCTGTTTTGGTTTTGTAACAAGACAGTTTTTTTATTGAGCAAATTAAACAGATTATGTTGAATTGTCACACAGAAACAGAATTTTGTTTAAAGTCTGTTTTGTTTGGATTCAATAACATTGAAATTGACATTTTAAACCTTCTTTTGAAACTTTTCATTTTTAAATCTAAATTATTAAATAGGCCTCTAAGTATTGTAAATTTTAAACTTCTGTTGTGTGATAAATATCAAATATATAAACATATACATGAATTCAATTCATCTGAAAATAAATAAAATTAATTTTCTTTTTTTTTTTTTTTTTTCTTCCATAAATAGCATATGGGTATATATAATATATATTATTTGCAATGTAAAGACTGTCAGTTTTTTTTGTTTTTTGTTTTTTCTTGTTTTTTACCTGTAAACTTTAAACCTTTATTACTTTTGTAATAGCAATAAGTTAAAAAAAATCCTTTTTAGAGACTGTTGCTTTTATATAGATATATTGTACTCTAATAATCAAACTTAAAAATCAAAATCTTTTATCCCGAAAATGTTAGTCCTGTGTAGTTGTGAATTATCATAAAAAATGTTGCTTTGTTGCTCATATATGTGAAAATCATTGTTCTAATATCTTGAGGTATGTATTGATATATATGTCTGCATTTGTGAGGTGGTAAGTGGGATGGTTCCCCGACCTACTTCCACCAATTGACGGGGATAATAAAGGTTTAAAAAAAAAAAAAAAAAAAAAAAAAAAAAAAAAATATCAAGCCGATCATGACATTCAAACGATATGAGCAACTAGGATTGGTTCTTAAAAATGCTGTGAAGTTAAATCAAAATCAGACCAATGGTAGCGGAGAATAATGCGGACAATCTATATCTAATAAATATTTCAAGGGCCTTAACTCAATCAAAATCAAGCCGATCATGACATTCCAACGATATGAGCAACTAGGCTTGGTACTTAAAAATGCGATGAAGTTAAATAAAATTCAGACCAATGGTAGCGGAGAAATAAGGCGGGTAAACTTTATTAAAAATGAGTAACAACTAATTTAAAATCAGGATGAACATGACGTGCCAGTGATATGAGCAACTCGGCTTTTTACTTACCAGTCTTGTGAAGTTTAATCAAAATCCGAGTGGGGGTATAATAAATATGATAAAATGCCAACAAACATCATTGTGTAGAGATGCAATTAATACGTCATAAATATAAATCATGTCGTTCTTACAGGCTATAAAATTAATGACGTCACACCGGTTTACAGACAATTGTCAGTCGATCCAAGGCAGAATAAGTAAGAATTTTGAAAAATCGGCACATACCCATAGGTAGACCATTTTCAAGTGCCTTTTTGACCGCCGTGTTGACCGACAGACCATTCATCATGACTGACGTCTGACTGATGACGCCATCGTTGTAGCATTTCAATATCCCATCGTCCCTCGGGATACTGTAACCGAAGTCGTCTGCTGTAACAATGAGACGTTTCATGGCCGTCGTAAACTCTATGCAAGATGGTCCTGTTTAAAAAAAATAAACGTACAATAATTTACTGAAAATCAACAGCTACCACTACAACGAACAATTCATTCACTCATTTAAAAATTCAAAGATAAGAGAAACCGCATGTATGACACTTCATCATGCATGTGAACTTCACGCATTTTAATGACAACATACGAAAACGAAGTCCACCAATTTTGAAATGTTTACCAATATTCCCGATGTGACATGTACGCACGATGCTATACGCCTTCCAACGTGTTTAAGGCCGCAACGAGTACATGTATAAGACACCCCGGCCAACACTTCTGAACTCAGATAATTTGCTGTCCCACATTTTATGCGTTATCAGGAAAAGAGAGAGGATGAAAGATCAACACAAACAGTGAACACTGATAAAACTGTATATATCGTACAAACTCGTCGGGTTTTGACATGCGCCATATTAGTCCATATTACATTTGCAACCAGGTAAGACGAGAGATGTTCCGAAAAAGTGAAGAAACAAGAGGGCCATGATGGCCCTGAATCGCTCACCTGAGTACCATTGCTTCAACTGATGTCAAGGTTTTTAAACAGACAAGGATTCTGATATAACTTAATCTAAAACATTTTACCCCTGACAATACTACACACCAAATATCTAAGCAATGGGCCATATGGTTTCAGAGAAGACGCAGGGTCATTTATCACCGTAGGGCCAAGACTTTGAAAATCTTTGTAATGAACCATTAGATGCTACTACATACCAAAAATCTTAGCTCTAGGCCTTATTGATTCATAGAAGAAGATTTTTTAAGATTTTCCTATTTAACTCTATGTAAAACAAGTGACCCCTGGTGTGGGGTCATTTATCACCATTGGGCTATGATTTGTACAATCTTGGTAGTGGCCCATAAGATGATGCTACATACCAAATATCTAAGCTCTAGGCCTTATGGATTCATAGAAGAAGATTTTTTAAGATTTTCCTATATAACTCTGTGTAAAACAAGTGACCCCTGGTGCGGGGTCATTTATCACCGTAGGGCCAAGACTTTGAAAATCTTTGTAATGAACCATTAGATGCTACTACATACCAAAAATCTTAGCTCTAGGCCTTATTGATTCATAGAAGAAGATTTTTTAAGATTTTCCTATTTAACTCTATGTAAAACAAGTGACCCCTGGTGTGGGGTCATTTATCACCATTGGGCTATGATTTGTACAATCTTGGTAGTGGCCCATAAGATGATGCTACATACCAAATATCTAAGCTCTAGGCCTTATGGATTCATAGAAGAAGATTTTTTTAAGATTTTCCTATATAACTCTGTGTAAAACAAGTGACCCCTGGTGCGGGGTCATTTATCACCATAGGGCTATGATTTGTACAATCTTGGTAGTGGCCCATAAGATGATGCTTCATACCAAATATCTAAGCTCTAGGCCTTATGCATTCATGGAAGAAGATTTTTTAATATTTTCCTATATAACTCTATGTAAAACAAGTGACCCCTGGTGCGGGGTCATTTATCACCATAGGGTTATGATTTGTACAATCTTGGTAGTGGCCCATAAGATGATGCTTCATACCAAATATCTAAGCTCTAGGCCTTATGCATTAATGGAAGAAGATTTTTTAAGATTTTCCTATATAACTCTATGTAAAACAAGTGACCCCTGGTGCGGGGTCATTTATCACCATAGGGCTATGATTTGTACAATCTTGGTAGTGGCCCATAAGATGATGCTTCATACCAAATATCTAAGCTCTAGGCCTTATGGTTTCATGAAGAAGATTTTTTAAGATTTTTCTATATAACTCTATGTAAAACAAGTGACCCCTGGTGCGGGGTCATTTATCATCATAGGGCTATAATTTATACAATCTTGGTAGTGGCCCATAAGATGATGCTACATACCAAATATCTAAGCTCTAGGCCTTGCAGTTTTGCAGAAGAAGATTTTCAAAGTTTGCATTTTTAAAATCTATTTTTAGCTCCTGTGACCTAATTATGCAATGGACCAGAACCATTTATACAACTTTAGTAGAGCTTCATCCAAGGAACATTCCTGCAAAATATTTTTCAAATTGGCCAAGCCGTTTAGGAGGAGATGTTGTTTGAAGCAATTGTTGACGCCGGACGCACGCACGGACGCACGCACGCACGGACGCACGGACGACGGACGACGGACGCCGGACAAAAGGCGATCAGAAAAGCTCACCTTGAGCACGTTGTGCTCATGTGAGCTAAAAATGAAACAGCAGCCAGATAATGCTACAAAATTTAAATAAATAAAATACAAAACAAAACAAAACCAAAAAAAAAACCACCTTTCCATGCGATTTTCTGTTTTTAAACGGAATGACAAGCAATACGTTTATGTCGTCGGAACCAACGACTACGCCACCGTGGACAAAACGGGGTGGTCGTGAGAGAACGTGGGAGAACGGGATGGGAAAACGTGAGAGGCCGTGATCGCCGTGGACGCCGGGCCCGATTTTCAAACTATCAAAAAATCACAACGGCAGTCACGGTGCGGTTTAGAAACCTAGCAAGCCGTAGTAAAACGGGGTGAACGCAACAAGACGTGACAGAACGTAATAGGCCGTAACAAAACTTAGAGGTGATCCGTAGTGGGACGGAGAGCATTCGTGATGTTGTCTCGTACAACGATTCAAAGTTTTTTTTTTCTCGAGATGCAGTTCTATTGTTGCACGCATTCTGCATTCTGCATCGAACAACATTTCGGGGCTTTATTTAGATAATCTTATTTTTTCCTCTTTTTTACTGTCTAAGTGATGTTAATTCTTATGTATATTTAAGTACGATTTCATAATGGAAGTCGAAACAGAATTGAAGTGTGCAAACAATTCATGCTGGAAATAACATGTTCAATTAACAGAAATAAAAAATAAATGTGCTAGCGGGTAAGTCGTAAATAAGTAGGAGATATTTGAAACATTGACAACTGCAATTTCATCGCCTGTAATTGTCTATAAAATGCACGTGCATGTTAGTGTATCAACTGCCGTGCTGGTGGATGCAGCGCGGTACAAAGTTAGGTCGCGGTTTCGAATCTAGCTGGGGAAATTTTTGAATGGTAAATCTTATTTAATTAACCTATTAAAGATTGATTAAAAATAAAATGTAATAAATGCAAGAGTGAAAGTAAAGCAAAGCAAGTAGCAATGGTTTCCCCGGGGCAGTGGCGGGCTGACCTAGTGGAATTTTTAACTTTTTTGTCTAAACCCAAACGTAGGCCATTGGCAATTCGTCAAAATCCCCACGTTATATGCTCTTTTCTTTGATAGTTGCATAATTAATATTTTTTTCTTGAACATTTGAATAAATCCCACTTTAGTGAATTTAAAACGTGTTCTCTCAACGGTATTGGCGCTTTGATCTATACCGTGGTTACGAACGTGCCCCAAAGTTGCCCGGTGTCCACGTTTCATCCGTAGAACGCCTTGACCGAACGTAAGAAACGTGTCAGACTTTGACCAGAACGTAAGAAACGTGAGGGGACCCATCAAAACGTGGCGGGTCGGGACGGAACGTACGTGCACTGTGATTTTAAAATCGCCCCGCTGAATGTCCGGAAGCAACAGCGCATCTTAGAAGAATGATTCAAGTTGACCTGTGCCGCAAATGATTCACATTTCTGTTAGAGTGGGGCTGTTAAGGGCCATATTATGGTGGAATCGTGCACTTTGGGTTGAAAGCATGAAACTTGGCACACATATAGTAAAGTCCCTTCTGATTTTTTAGATATGAATCCCAGTCAGCAGCGCCCCCTGGTGACCGTGGGGACCATTTTTAAAAATGGCCGACCTATTCTCTTTGTAACTATATGTAGCAGACTCAAAACCTTGGTGTCTAATTATACATATTTCGGGCCAATGAAGCCATTGGGTACAAAAAAATGTTGATAATCAAACTAATTCTGTTTTTTTTAAATAACGGTCATATCATTTGAACGGCCTTTTTGTATGCAAAATCACCATCGGCTATTAAACGATCATGATACTGGTCAAACTCCGCGCACCGGGTACGTTACGCTGCACTACTTTAACCACTGCCACCACACAAGTCACGTGATGATAGTTGAAACCATGTGACAAACACTCATAATTTTATAAATTTATTATCATTTATTTGATTAGATTTTTTTTACTTTTCTCATAATCATGAATGTTATTTTCTTGGAATATATCGAAACTGATATTATATATTCAAAACTAAAATCAAAAGTGAAAAAGTAAATCCGGCCTGTATCAGCCAAATTACTTGTGGTGGCAGTGGTTATCGATAACTGTAAGGGGAGGTAACTACTGCGGTGGAGTTTGGATACTAGTATTTAGGAAATCTTGAAAGTTACTGTCTGGACCCAAAATATACAATATATGGTATTCATTACATAAAAGATTATGAACTTCTTTATTTTTAACAATGTAGATTCTAATTGGTCAGTTTCTAAACTTGCATGTTATAGTAATCATTGTACAAATTCCTATAATGCATCTTATTACAAAAGCATCATATTGAAATTAAATGGATTTGTATATCATGAGATAAAGTGGTTTAAAACTAAATACGTACAATGAGCAAAAAAACAACAACAACATTCGTGCGAGAACGAGTTCTGATACGTTGAACTTGACTGCAAGATATTAACACTTAGTTCAGCTGGCCTTGCTCAAGACAAAAACCAATTCCAGTACAGAAACATAAGAAATACAAACTCGAAACCACTTTCCTTGTCCAGATATGTGATATACCTGTGTGATGGTTTGTGAACAAAAGGTGGACAATAATTACAACACAATGGATGATTTGGAAGCATCACACAGTACACGTGTACACTGAGCAATAACACAACATGGTTCAGTTGTTATGAAGCCGGCGGTTTTGTAAAATAAAATATCATCAATTGCAGGGTATACGGTAATGATCGATACAAGAAATCCAACCTAATTGGCATTGTTGGTAACGAGAATAAGTCTGAGGCTGGAGAACAGAAACCCAAAAGTAAATTTGACTCTTGCCAATGGAAGGTAGCTATAGCAGTTTTCAAAAAAAAAAAAGAAAAAAAAAAGGTAGAAAACAGACACAAGCCATAAATTAATGTTGCAAATCAAGAATTTTAAGACATAAACAATTTTAAAACCAATGTCTAAATAAGTTTGTTCAAGGAACAGCGTCATGTTCAGTAAAAATTGGTCTAGCGGTACTAAGTATATAGACATATCGGTACTTAGCATATGGACATACCCTCAAAGTTATCCATAATTGTTTGATACGAAATAAAATGCCAAAATTTGTCTGGATATTTATGGACGTTGATTTTAATTACGCGATGTCACATGCTGATTTAGATATTTTAACAATAAGTACCTCACAGACATACACGCTATAAACACAAATTATGTTTTGTTGATAAAAATTACAAGCCATCTTAAGTTAGATCTAGAGTTTGTTGTTTTCTTAAATATAAATATATTTTTTACGTTAGTTTTAAATTTATGATTTTCAAAGATTATCTTGGATTGAAATAATGGGATGTTGTCATTAGATTTTGTTTTTATCCCCAGAGTCACAATTAAAAATGACAGCAATGTTTTGTTAAAGATTTGTATACTTAGATTAACTAAGTTCCGAGTTTAATTTTTTTTCTGAGTTTTCTTTTTTTTTTTTTTTTTTAAATCTTTGCCAAGGAAAATGTTCTTTTTTTCTATTAAACCATCTCAAAGGGTTTTGTAAATATTTAATACATACAACGTAAACGTTTGATACATACTGCAATCGGATTTTGGATTGAATATTTGGTAACATTAGTAGTTATAAAATGCACTAAAATAACTGATATAGGAATTTTTCTTTTCGTGTAAATTAGCTTTATGTCTCTTCTGAAAAGTTGTGTGTTTGTACCCGAAACGACGATTTAGTATGAACCTCCTTCCAAATATGGCATGTTTGGGGGGTAATTACCATAAAAAGGACCCTTGTTATAAAGTCATGCAAACTGAGGGTTGCACTAAAGTAACTGTTCATGGAATGCAAAATGGATCACCATTGGTCAGGCACAGTGTTCATGTTTTGAACTGATACACTGTAACTGCTGCAAGGCATGTAGGGATTTATGCAAATACAGCATGGCTAACCTTCAATGTACGGCCCTATGTCATTGTGAAAGATGTAACTTGTTCGTAAGAGTGACTATAAAAGTGTAGATTTATAGTGATATGTACTTCAATCCATGACACTTATGTGTGACGTACAATATACAAGGAATGCTACTGGACGTGTATAGTATTCATTCAACACTGTTATTTGATGTGGTAATACGGATCTTTTAATAGTGTGTTTCCTGTTTTTTTTTCGTTTTATATCCTTTATCGGTTGGTTGAATAGTTCAAACAGTTGTTACTGTTTTTCGTACTTAACTGACAATGATTCACTGGTTGTATATAAAAGTCCATTTCATGCATGATATAAAAATTATTTTAAAAACTGAATTGGTTTAACTATCAACATTTGTGTATGTCCAATGGCTTCCATGATCTGAAATATGTATAATTAGACACCAAGAATTTGAGTCTGCTACATATAATTACAAAGATAAAGGCATTTGAAAAAAATGTCGGCCATTATGAAAAATGGCCGCCACGGTCACCAGAGGGCGCTGCAAAAGTGGCGTTATAGCCGTTCTCATAATAAAGTTTGGCATAGTTTGCTAATTTGGTCCATGTTTATGAAATTTACTACTATATACAAAATAAATATGACATAATTCCATTAACTAAACAGTGCTTAATTTGGTTATCATCGTGTTAAGTATGCTAATATTGTGCATATTTACACAAAAGATAGAATTCAGGGTATTTTTTTTGTTTATATGCCTGATATAATTTATGGATCTTTTCTACAGCATCTGCGCCTTTCGAAGCTAGAAGGTCTGAGAAATTCAATCTTGCCGCTTCGTCGACCTTTAAGTACGAATGATCGTGGGGCGACGTAGTGACCGAATTACTCGTTTCCTGCAGTTTACTTATCTAAAACATAGGAAAAGCACATTGAAATTTAAATACACTGAAATTTCATTTAGATTTAGATTCAAACAGATCTGAATAGACGAATAGTACCAGGTTACCTAGCAACTTTTCTTTGAGGAGATCAGGATGAGATAAATTCCACGTTCATAATAATGTAACCACAACGCAGAAAATCGCCCGCATTTAAATATAAACTGCAAAATGTTATTTTGGTTTCAACAAAGTGACCATTTAATCATGTTTGTAAATATCTTTAAATGTCAGAAATCAACTAAATGGATATACATTTCGTACATTTATAGTACAGTTCGATAGTGAGGTACTGATTGGGTTCTTTTCGGGTATATCCCATGTTTCTATTTTTAGATGTTAATGCGTAACAACAATACCCACGGTTATCTGTACAGACATAGTCATTGCGTAAAAACACTTTCCCACCTGTATTTAACAAACAATGTACACTTAAAATACGTCCATCTTGAAACATGTGAAGATAATTCCTTGGTTAAAGGTTAACATTACGAATTGGCTATTGACGTTTATATATATATATATATATGTGTATATGTGTGTGTGTGTGTGCACAAGGTATCATAATATATCGAAGAGGCCGACATCGGGAAACGGATAATAATTTTGTACCCGGATACCGACAATTTTCTACCTGGCCCGCGGATACCCGGCCGGGTATTCATTTCAGGCCTAGTCTGTGGGATGATTATGAAATGACCGAGAGGGAAATCGCCCCTTTATTTCTTTTGTTACATAGTTATTTCAATTCAATTTCTTTCTCTTGTGTTCATTGAATTACACAGAAATATTCATGATGGTCACAATCATTAGGAAAATATTTATAAAGCATCAAGCTAATTTTTACCTGCAGTAATTAACGGTGCTATGTTTTTTAGACTGGCGGTACTCGATCAGTCTTACGTACGTACCGATTGATTAAATCTCACATATATGTATATGGATGGATAAATGAAACGGACATAATTACCGCAGCCATTTTCACCGCATGATATCGGCTTCGCGCTCAGTAGCGTATCGATTCAATGCGATTGTGTACATCAAAAGTAAGGTCATGAGTCAAAACCCCTATCGATCATTATGAAACAAATCAAAGCGCTCAAGACACTGAGAGACTGTCAGCGGGGCCATCATGAAACAAAGATCGAGCGAGTTCAGTTGACGTTAATTACTACCAAAGGTATCCGGTACGTTGATATGACCGAAAGACTGTCGAAAAAAAAATCAAGAATCTTATATTAAGGTCATCGTATTTTTTAATGGGCAGCAACGTACTGAGTACCTTTCATTACTACTAGTAACTAGTGTCGCAGGAATTTTTGGCGTTAAATGACCTTTGCCTCTATCGAATCAAATCTGGAATTAGAATTAAAGCTATTTAATCATGTAAATCCTGCCGACAGTCTTTCAGCGCATTGTGCGCTTTGATTATAAACTGTATAATCATTAGGATTTTTTTTAAAAAAATGCTAAAAATCGCCGTTAGCCAAGTCAGAGATATGAAAACCTAGAGTTTAATGTACCTCCGTGTACCTCCGTGGCCAAGTGAACAGAAAGTTACACTGTTACGTAAAGGGAAATTATTTGTCGAAGTACTTGTAGTTGAAGGGGAGGTTCATAGATGGGAAATGTTATCATGTTTGGGTCAGCGTCAATCAACGACGAAAAGAAAATAGGCTACAACAAAGCCTTGTTGTTTTGTTAATGTCTTAATTATATATAGTGTAGCAGAAAAGCTAATAGTCTCATACTACTCACTCTATACCGCACACACTTGAAATTATCGATAGTGCTGAAGACTTGTACAGACAATGACATAAACAACCAAGTTCCTTATAGTTAAATTGCATGATACCTTTGGCTTGCGGTAGGTCGGTGGTTCTACCTGGATGCCTCCGCGCATTCGGGGTCTTCCTCCACCTGTAATTATGGACGTCGCTATATGACTGAAATACTGTCGAAGCGACGGTTAACTTAAATAGTCAAGTCAAGTCATGTTACTTTTACTCACATAATGACAGATCATATCTGTTTGGTTCAGCATCAACAACGAAATAAAAAAAAATCGCATCAACAAAGGGGCGTACTCCAAACGAATCTGCCCAATTATGCGCCTACCAGTCAGCTCCGTCTAGCAATATATGTACTTCCGGTAGCCTATAAACCAGTCCAGTTTCCCAGAGCTTGTTCCCAGTAAACTGGTCTCTTCATCATTCTGCGACCGATTGAGAAGGAACCTGTCTGACTCTTATGTCAGTGGTGCGGGAGTAAAAATCCGCTCTGGGCAGGCGATTATTAGTGTTTTATAAACACACCTAGCTTAATTCTTGACAAAAATCAATAAATTTTCACATTTGCATCTCAAAAATACTCAGCCATAATAATGGTCTCAAACACGATAAATCAGTTTTACAACATTTTAGATTTAAACGATTATGTCCTTAATTGGTGAAAGCATTTACGTAATTATAATTAATGGTCCTTTATGTTGACTCCATTCTGAGCGCCTGGCCAATACTTTCCTATAGGATTTTGATATATTAATGTACCAAATATGAAAACTATATGTTAATAAAATCAGCAACATTTTAATAAAAGAGTTCATATGAAGGAATATAAATAAAAAACAAAATTATAACATTCTTACGATATTGATATTGTAATTAGGCAAAAAAAAAAAAAAAAAAAAAGAAGAAAAAAAAAAAAAAGAAGAAAAAGAAAAGAAAAACAGTACCGTTTCTGGTCTCCCGACCGACCCTCTTTTTTAACGACCGACCCTTAAGTTGTTTTTTTTTTTCAACTTTCCGCCATAAAAAATCGCTTTTTTGTTTACCTTTCATTTTATGTAAAATATAATATATATATATATATATATATATATATATATATATATATATATATATATATATATATATATAAAATAAAATTCCGACCTACCGACCCTTTTTTTATTTGCTGGAGACCAGAAACGGAACTTCCTTTTTTTTTTCTTTTTTTTTTTGGCCTTAGACACTTGAATCAATGTATGTTGGCATGCTATATATGCATATACAGTCAAACCTGTCTTAAGCGGCCATGCAATCAAGCGAACAAAATAAAATGGTTGCTAAATGAAGGTTAAACATGTAACAAATGCTATTTGAGTAATTGTCAAAACTGACCTCTAAATACAGGCTGACCACTTTAAAACAGGTGGCCGCTAATACAGGTTCAGCTGTATACATATGACCATGCATGCATTTAAGCTCTTAATAAAGTATATGTTCTGTTCTATGATCATGTGTACGTATTATATGAGGTATAGATTTTAGCATTTATAGTGATATTATGCATTTTTAAATTCATTTTCAGCAGGATTAACTCATTATAAATGTCTTAATTTTCGGATGCCAAATACATCAGTCCAATTAGGATTGCTATGCATAACATAACGCAGAGTATATAATTATTAGCTGAAGTACACTGTAAATTAATTCAAATACTAGACGATAGCAATGATTCATATTCGTTAATGCATTATACCATAAGGTCACGTGATACAAACTTCCGGTGAATAAAGTTGTTTCATTCCCGCCAACATTAAGCAATTTTGCTTCTAAAATAAACATAAATCAAAGGTAAATGCAATTCTATAATCATTTGCAAAGAAACAGTAACGGTTTTCATCATGTCGTACTGAAATCTGGCACTTTTACTGACTAAATTCTTGGAAAATAACATTCGAAATATTTGCAAAACAAAGGCGACAAACCCTGGGCCAAAACCGGTGGCTCATTTTAATTTATTTGCCTCAGCTATGGTGGTCATATAAAGTAATCATAAAGTACGCTTCCCATTAAATAAGTTATTGAAAATCAGATGCATTTCCAGTACATCCATTATGTAAATGGAGGCCTTCAGGCTTGTCTGTGTTGCTGCTGTCAAAATGAAACGTTTCTGCTAGTAATTGTCAATTAGTTTAATTTGACCTACAGTATAGTTCATAGGGATTGTTTGTAAAGGACGGTTATTAGTAGTTAATGAGTTATGGTTGTTGTTGGGCTTAATTGTAGACAAAGAGTTTTAATAAAAATAGTTCTCATTATGTTACGATTTGATCCTGGGCAATATGTGTTAAGTATCACATAGGGTGGTTTCCGGCGGTATCACGGGTTCTCTGGTATAGCGATATTGTCATTTTGTTAGGAAAGACTTTGCCGATCGCCACGTAGTGTCACCATTTTGTAAACAGGAAGTTACAATTTTAATTGAAATAAACAAAAAGTAATATGTCTCCGTAAATGGTAAGAAAAACATAAATTTCTTGCAGTATACCGACTTTCAACCATTATGTTTAAGGGTATCGCCCCATGTCCACTAAAAACTGTTTTATAGCAATAAATAATGAATTGAAAGGCTTGACAAATGCTAGATCTTAGTCTGCAGCATTGTTTTATGAATGATGATTGTTTTGATCATGTAGCGACATCTGTATGTGGAGCCAGTGGTTTTTTTTTAAGAAATACTGCGATACCAGAGAATCATGGGACTGTTTTCACATTTTGGTACAAAAATAGAATAACAGCGACATACAGAAATAAATTTCAGATAAGACTTCACTGATATTTTATTCCCGTTCATGTCGTTAGTACCGCAATATGAGGGAACACCAATCTACTTTTCACATTGACAGTGATTTGTCTTATCAAATATGCAACTGCTGTGTACTTATCTTTTACCTTCCTAAAAATTGGCTTAACAACTAAACTAAAACCTTTTTAAAGTTGAATTGTCTCTACTCAAATTCAAATGTTTATATTAACTATAATGATCATGGGTGATTTAGACCTATTTCATATGTATCCTGAATGAAAATAGTCGTCGTCTTCTCTAACCATTATAAGCACCCAGTATTGCACAGTTGGGTTCAGTTTGGAAAAAAATGTGAAGTTCAAGACTTTGCTAACCAACACTCTTTTTTTCCAAGAACTATACCAGTTTGAAAAACATTGCCTTCAACAGTGTGACTACATCAGGGCCTTTTTTCCAATTTTGGGGAAAGCGCCTTAGCCCTTTTAATGGGGAAAATAGCAAGCCACTTGTTTACAACTTATTAAGGGATTTTTTTTTACCATATTCATAAATATAAGCATAAACTGGTCTTGGCACAGCAAGACATACTAGAAACTAAATATAAAGACTAATCAAATATTTTGTTTAAGAATCAATAGAGTTAAACAGAGTTAAATTAGCGTCATAATATTGTTCTCTAGGTTTCTCAATGATCAGCTACCTCCTTAATGGGGAATTTTATTTAAGAGTGGGGAATTTGAGGACTATTTTTTGGGGGGAAAAGGTGGTTATTTGGCTTGGGGAAGCAGCCCTTTACCGGCTACAGTTAAGAAGGGTGAAAAGGCCCTGCTACTCCAAGCCTGGATGATTTTAAGTCATCTGTCCAGTCCAGGGCCTAAATAAGTAGGCGAAATGCTGTACAGTGTACATACCTGTTTAGCTCTTTGCTGTTTAAGCTCTATGGATTCACTCTTCACTCTCCCAGACACAGTTTTTAACCCTTATCAGTAAATGCCCATTTGAGGTGTTGAGGAGTATAGTATTGAAGTTGAAATGTAGTCAAAATCCTTCCTGGACATTAACTGACAAGAGTTCATTGTATTTTTTTTTTTTAAATTATCCATATATTCTTGCAAGTTGCATTCATTCCTTAGATTTTCTGTAATATCTTGACCATTTTCCTCAATTTCTTATATTTTTGTGTGAAAATTCCCAATTAATCCCAAAACTGAAAAGATTTCCTGTTCTCTCATGCGCATTAAATGGGCCACAAAAGAAACACTAGTCATCCTCAAGTTCTACTGTGTACCTATCCCAGCTAATCCCAGTGTAATCGTGTACTGACATATACATATATATATTGTTTGTTTATACTTAACCAGTGCCTTGGCATGAACCTCAATAGTGAGGGAGTGAAGTATTAATGAAGGAGATGAAGAAGAAGATGATGTATTCTGTATATCTGAGAGGATACATGTATGTGTGTTTTCTTTTTGTTGTTTAACAGGTGGAAATGCCAGGTGTGCGGCCTAGAAGGGCAGCGCATGATGCTGTGCAGAGTATGGCAGAACCAGGCTCAGAAATGTCTCTGTAAGTTTGCAGTTAGGGGTTCCAAGACTGTGTAACATAAATATAGTCATACACAGTCCTTTCTTCAGGGAATGGGGAAGGGGCCTTAATGCCATATACAGGAAAAAAAAGTATAATTTCTTAACTTTGGGGGAAGACTCAGAAGAGATGTTGGTCAAAAGCTATACATGTGCACATATTGTGTTTACATGTTGTATTTTTTGACAACAAAGAAACATTGTAAAGGGAAATCATGGAAAGCAAATTTTGGGAAATCTGCACAGATTCAAAGTAAACAGTCCCTGATAAAAAGGGACAAAAGCCCTTATATACCAGTGCTGTTATATGAAGTCATCATGTAACTTTCCAACCTAAAATATTGGGGATATTTTTTTCATCGGACATAATCCTATGTATTTATCAACAATAATTGCTTAGGAGGAAAATCAGTTTTGCAAATGATATTAAGAAAGAAATATTTTGAAAATCATGCAGACTTAACTTTGTGTAATCATTTATAATGTCATTAATGTGTTAACCTGTCAAGAAGTGGGTCCTTTTCTGGATTGTATGAGATATCATAAAATGGCTGTAAGACTTCAAAAGATTATGTGACTCTTTTACCTCTACCAGAGCCCTCAATGTGGTTTAATAGTAAAATTTTTGTATATGAGAACACAATAAATAAAGTTAAGTTTTAAATGATTGCACTTTTATATTTATTTATATTTTTTTACCATTTTTCTTATGTGCAATTGCCAAATTGAGGATTTTAAAATAATGGTGCTGGTTGCAGCCAAGAGGATCAAGGTGATAGTGACTTTGAGGAGCCAGCCGCTCCAAGGGCAGTTGGTCGTGGGCGCAAAAGGAAGATTGGAAATGATTCTACGGTAAGTAGCTAGGTGCATAATTCCATTTATTGTATGCACTGTCTTTTACAAGAAAAAATAAAAATGGTTTGAAAAACTTTCAGATGACTCGCACTAATTAAAATTTTATATGGTATTGCATGCTAATGTTATATTTAAGTATATATATGCAATTTGAAAATATGTTCATGGACACAGTAAAACAGTAATAATTTATACTGTTCCCGTATGAATATTCATTTACATATTCATGACTGTTAAATTATTGGGCATTAAATGGGCTATGAAACAATAGATTTTTAGCTCTCTTGAGCACTTGTGTTCAGTCTTCATGCATTGTCTGTTTGCAGCAATGACTTATGGACACTCAAGAGGACACTCTTTGGTCCAAAGTTTATGTAACTGAATCAGAATGTTGTCTCCATGAGTTTGACATTAGGTCAGATTGGGGCAAAAATTCTCCTGTTTTTGGCCCAAAGTTTAGGGAACTTGATCAGAATGTTGGTGTACATTCAATCCACTGTCCCTGGTGGCCCCGAGTATGCCCACTATCAGAGAGTCTGCTTCGGGAGTAGGTGGGCGTTGGTTAGATCCGCTACCTAGACATGCTAAAGTCATTAACGGTAATGGTAGCTCCCTGCTTGGCGCTCACTATTTATACAATGTATAACATCAATCTTGCTCAGTGTGCAGCAAGGGCCATCATGACCCTCTTGTTGAATGTCTAATGATTTCTTATATATATCTAGGATTAAGAGTGCAGCTTAATTACACAGTAATGATACATGCAGGGGGCAGTGAGATTTTACTTGGTTACATACATCTGCAGGTGTCTAAGCGAGGACGGGGTGGAGGAGGGCGGGGCAGAGGAAGAGGACCTGCTGCTATGGATGAGGAAGAAGGAGGAGGGTCCCTGTTTGAGATTGTGAGGGCTGGCAGGGCGTCCCTGCAGGTAAGTTACAGTGCTTATCATCATCTAATCATCATTTTCATTTAACATCATCCTCATCACCTTCATCATCATTTTCATACACACTCATGTGATCTTTTGTATAAAACAGGTCAGTCATTCAGTTACTTGTAAAATCAGTGTAGTTTTGGGACAGTTTATAAGTTAATCTGAATGCACTATTCTGTAAGCTTAGGAATTGTCTTTATAACTGTGAGATCCAATATATCATGAATATCATGAAACCTAGTCTTGAATCCCAGGAAAAGGACTATAATTGATAGGGGTGAAATGGTACAGGATCAGTACGGTGCAGTATGGTACAGTACGGTGCAGTATGGTACAGTACAGATTACTGTTCTAGGTGTTTGAAGGTAGCACAACTTGCAACCTTTGATATCTTGGTGTCTTGAAATACTTTGTCTTCAACCTGCAGAACACATGACTCAATATTTATATTGCTATCCACGTCTTGGCTTTAGTATGTAGAAATAATGAAAGTAAAGACAGAACATTGCATTTCATTGGATTCAAAGTGGCCGTAGGCAATATAGATATTGGTCATTCATTAGGCTTATGCTGATTTATACTTGGTATGCATCAAAGCTACAAAGTAATGCACTGAACAGCGAAATGAAGTTTATGGTACAGTTATACCATCTGATACTGTTCAACCCTAATAATTGATCCTTCTTGTAAATAAAAATTATAAAACAGGATTCAAATTTAAAGGAAATAAAAATTAATTACTTTTTTTTTTTTTTTTTGTGAGTGGAAATAGGGTAGCTTATGTTGAGTTAAAGAACTGTGATCCAAAGCCTACAGTTACAAGATGGTAGATGTCTTGAGAGAGACAGAAAAGACCCACCACTCTGTAATATGGGAGCTGAAACTAAAATTCCATGTTCAGCTTGTTGTCACTGCATGCTATGATTCATAGTTTTGTGCTGTGTTGTTAAAACTGACTCTTGACTATACAAGTAAAGAACTTGATACTTTGAGTAAATTTTTCATTTTGCTAGTAAAAAAACCAAAAACATACTACTTGCTGAAAATAGCAAATGCAAAATCTGACTAAATTCCAACTCTGTACAAGTCATTGCTGTGTTTGTAGACTGTGGTGGATGACTGGATTGAGAATTACAAGGCTGACAGGGATGCTTCTCTCCTGGAGCTCATACAGTTCTTCATCCAGTGTTCTGGCTGTAAAGGGAAGATAACTCCCTATATGTATTCCAACATGGAGCATGCAGAGATCATCCGTAAAATGACAGAAGAATTTGATGAGGTATAGTATTGTAACTCTATTGGTTTGTGAAAAAAAAGGTAGCCAAATCCCATTTACTTTATTTGGGTTCTTTTATTGTGCTGCAGCGCATTCATGATGGACAAGAGATAAATACATCCTGCAACAAAAGTAATGAAGGAATGATTATCATCACCAGTATGTCAAACAAATAGATATTATCTAGTGATCCAAAATTATTTTGGTAGCGTCTACTATAATATAATTTTAAAATAATATTTAGCATATCATTTTAATAAACATGTATTGAACATCAAATAAGGCATTCAGACACATTATACATTACAAACACAATGATAATATACATTTAAAGCATTACAATACAAAATGCTACAATCAATTACAACATCTAAGCAACACATTCATTACACGAAACACACCAATTATGGATTGAATGCTTTTGGCTCTCACTCATGTTTAAGAAGACTGCTACCTGTGCTGTAAGTATTAAAATAGTGAACATAAAAGAAAAGGTGCCAATTAGACTTAGGTAAATTCTGACAATCCTGCCACTGCTACAATGAATTCTGAAAAGATAGAACTCAATGATTCAATAATTTACAACACAGTAATTTAATAATACTAAATTACCAAAAAGCTTATTATATGAAACAATGTAATAAAATTAAGACCCATTCTTTAAATATGTAAACTAACCTTTCAAACTCTAAATCTTAAATCTAATATCATTCAATCAGATTTATAACTTTCTACTATGTCAGTTGATCCTTCTTCTCTGAAGTCTTTTGTTCAACTGAATTGTGAACAAGAAAAGGTGGAAAAAAACCTGTTGGTCAAACCAGGTAACTCCCAAACAACAATTTAAAACAACAAAGGCATGCTTGATGACATCTTAATAGTTATATGGACATGATTAATGGTCAAAGGGAGGTAATTCAAATATCAGAAAATGACTAAATTTTCACCCTTGTTACATCATTTATTTCATTACCTAAGGATAGTTGCAGGACTGGTTGGCCCAGTGTCAGCAGTGTCTGACAAATTTTAATTTACAGCAGAACGTAGACTCATTTGGTCTATATACAATTTATTTTATCAATGTGTAGTTTACAGTTACAGAGGGAACAATTAAAATGTAAGAATCAAAGACATATTAAGTAGCAGAGATCAGCAACTTTAGTGAACCAGAAAAGCATCCATGTACCTATATGTTTATCATCATGTAGAATGTAAAACTCTCAGGCCATAATTGTCCTAAAAGTATAAATATTACATTTTCCAAAAGCTTAGCCTTATGCCATTAAACTACATCAGCAAAGGAAATGAATGTTTTGCATAACATATTCACATTTTACAATCATATTGAAATGAGAAACAAATTTTTCATGGTAAGAATTTCAAAGAAATGAACATAAGAAATATATTTGAAACACACATGTATATTATTTTTATTTTCAGAAATTCACATTGCATACATGTTTCTTGATATTAATAGAAATACATGTACACTTAATGATCTACTTTACTAAGTTATAAGCAGATATCTCTAGTAATTAGATGCACATCACAATAATTATTCATCTAAGTAAAGATAAAAAAATATTAAAATACATACATGTGAAAAAAATATATGAAATAATATAATAAATAAATACTATTTACTTATATTTTTCTCTCCTTTTTTTATGTCACTTTTTTAGTTACCTCCCTTGAATACATAAACTTGAATACCACTAGACTGCAGTTTTTATTTGCCAATTTTCAGTTAAAAAGTGTTTTTTTCCAGATTTTAATTGAAAAAGTGTATTTTAATGCTCAATCATTATTCAATGTTTTTGCTCACTAACAAATTTGGAAAATGAAACTGCTAAAACCCATGACACAATTGGCAACAACGATCAAAGAATTATAATTACCAGAGTAAAATTTGTTGTTAAAACATATACATGTATTATTATATGGCTTAGAAATTCATAGAATAGTTATTTCTTACTTTACATACAAGGAAAATCGTTTAAAGTGGAATAAAAAAATGTGTTTATTGTTGTGCATTTGAAGCCGAGATATGGCATCTGTTTTCAAGAAGAAAACTATAGGAATGTAAATTTTACTTTATGGGGATATTCTTGGTTTTCTTTCTATTTTTCCTACATCATGACTAGGTGTGGAATCATGCCACATGTCTAAGGTGCGATACTGCAGTGTGGCAGCACTATATCTGTCTCAAGTAGACATTGTCTCCATTTGGCTGAAATACAGTACTGTTAATGGGATGTTAAACCCAACAAACAAACAAACATGTTTGATAACTCTGTTAAAAAACATCATAGAATTTATATGGACATGATAAATGGTCAAAGGGAGGTAATCCAAATATCAGAAAATTACTTATTTTTCACCCTTGTTACATTATTTATTTCATTACCTTAAATTACAAACAAATGCATAAAATTATCCATTTTTAAACTGAAATGTTTAACATCTGCTTTTTTCTTGTGCTTTATGTACAGTGCTCCCTCTACATTTTTTAGGGGCAACATGGTAAAATGGTTGTTGCATGGAGGGAGACCAATATCTACTGATGTTCATACTATATTCCCATAATAATAATAAATGATAAATACCGTGTAAATAAACATAGAAACTTATTATGAAAAAAAGATAGATGTTGAAGATATATAAGGAATCAAATTCATATTTAACAATTTATTGTCTAAATCTTATAGCAATGTTTGAATTGATTTATATAGTAGGTAGCCTGGCCTTATAACCTGATACTGTCACTTGGTTGACATCATCCCTTTCAGCTGGCAATCAGAAAATGGGAATTCTAGATTTAAAAATTGTATATATATAATAAATTTACCTGTGATCATGTCTAACATGGCATGTAACTTGGAAAAATCCCATTTAAAAGAATGATTCAAAGAGTGTTTTTTAACTTTAAACCTCCGTAATTTTATTTGCTCATTGGTATATCAAACCAGTAACAATTCCTAATCAAAGCACAACATGGAAGCAAGATAAAAATAGGATGCGGCAACTTTAATAACATTTTAATGTATTGATCAGTCTCTCAATCCTTTCTAAATGCCGGTCAGTTTAAACTGTCAGTCGGTACATCAAATATATATTCTGCTACCAGTTCATTGCACTTCATATCTGACATTCTTTTATCAAAAGTGACTCTCGAATGAGCATTAAGTGCCA